>JAAMXK010005683.1:0-19639 GCA_019693575.1 Thalassiosira oceanica | reverse complement strand
GCGTTCGCTAGAACTACTGTTCTTACTGACGTCGCCGTTTCGCGCTCGTTCGTCGGTATGAACGCCGAGAAAATTAGTGACACCCTTGCCCCCTTCGCTTCGCCAGCGCTTCGCTCGCGATCGCCCAGCATGCTGGCAGGCAGTGGGGGGCGCCTTAATCTCTCGGCCCCCTGGCCACTATATGGCATGGCCATAGGTACGATACGATAAGTACGATAGCAAGGAACAGACCACGCGTTGGCTTTCCCTGGGCACGATCGCACATCGGCCTGGGTCCCCCCCCTGTCTCACTTTTTTCACACTGGACGCAATGAGCCGAATTTTGTCCCAATTATAACTCAAAAAGTCAACATTAGAAATCCAAACAAAAGTTACAACCATTTCGTTGATATTATCAACGACCGTTCTCTATGTTCACAATTCCCCAGAAATTTAGTCTCTTCGATATCTGGAGTCCCGTAAACTTCCAGATTCCATCTTGCCTACCTCAAATCCAGCTTTGCTAGCCATTAGCTAGGCTAACTACGTACTTTCTTCTCATCAGCTTCGAACCTTACCTGAGGTTCAAACCTCCAGAGACCAATTCTCAGCAGGTTACTCCCGGGTAAAACCGTTACATCCGGATCAAACTTGCTTCCAGGCAGGCATCCCCCCCTACTCAGGCCCATGTGGATACCCGCCGCGCACAACTCCCAGATGATTGAATAATCTCATGTAACTTGAAGTTACCTGAGGTTCCAATCATCCTTCCCGACCCCGACCTGGTTTCTTTGTTTGGCAGTAGAGAAACAGAGAAACGGTAAATACCAGCAACATGTATCGTCTCATCCTTCGATTCGAAGGCGGTGATGCACATTGCATGTCATGACATTATTTTATCGAACACGTTACAGTTGGGGACCCACCCAATACAACATAGGTACACATAATTGAGCGGGGTCTTGCGTGTCACTCTCGGCCGTCCTCGTCGCGCGTGCCGCTGTGTCAGACTGCGAACTTGCACCTCTAGGCCCGAGCTACGACGTGTACTTGACAAGCTACGGCGCCAACTCCATCGACCCGGCCTGTGTCTTGCCTGGAAGACCATCGAGCACATCATTGAATTGCAAGATGAATGACAGTGCTACCCCGAAATGCCGGGTTTCCCTTGGCCCCAGAATTCTCTCGGGAAGTGTCGGCTCCATCATAACTGCTCTTGCCGTCACACCTCTTGAAGTGAGTAGTACGGGTGGCGTGTCACGTCAATAGTGTCTTCCTTTGATGCTGTCCACTCAATATCTCTATCCTTCCATTTCCATGTGTAGGTTGTTAAGATACGCCAGCAGTCATTGGCCATCTTACCAACTCCTCGGGCATGCAGTCCTGCGAATATTCAAGAACTTACTTTGAAACAAATGAGTAGGGTGGGGCCATGTCCAAGTTGCGGAACTTTAGTTTTTCGAAGCGGCATAATGGAGTGCGTTCTACCTATGGACTCGACCTCAGTGGGGAGATCGACGAGATTGCCTTCTGGCGCCGGAACATTCAGAACACTGCTTGCCATTTCTCGACAAGAGGGTCTGGGAGGACTGTACAAAGGATTAGGACCCACGCTGATTATGGGTGTTCCAAATACGGTGCTTTATTTCACTGCATATGACTATATATCGATGCAATTGAATGGACTATCGGCTATGGGAAAGACCTACACACCATTGATAGCAGGATCTTCCGCTCGACTGCTCGCTTCGTTTGTGACTGCTCCATTGGAATTGATAAGGACGCGGCAAGCAAGCGTGGTTGGAAGAACCGGCAAGGCGGCAGGAATGGGAGACGAATTTAGACTTTTGCTGCGATCTAGATCTGGCTTCCGATCGCTGTTCTCGGGGATTGGGCCTACACTGTGGAGGGATGTTCCTTTCTCTGCGATATACTGGTACGTTGCGACCCTTGCTCATCCCCATCTGCCACACCTCTACTGACATTCGGGTGTAGGTACTTCGTGGAACGATTTAGAGCAGATCTTTCCAAGTTGGATATGGGTGCGTGCGGAAGTAGATACTATGAAGACAGAGGGCGACAAGTACCGCCAAGCATCGTCGCTCTGCAGTCGTTCATTTCTGGAGCGAGCGCAGGATCAATCGCAGCCGCTTTTACTACGCCATTCGATGTTGTCAAAACAAGGCGACAAACGGCGACTTTATCAGACGCTGACGTGACGAATAAGCCCCATAATTCTACAGTAGGATTTAGAAGATTAAATACCAGCACGTTTGGGCACATGAGGCGAATAGCAACCGAGGAGGGCCTTTCGGGTTTGTGGAGAGGCAACGCAACGCGGATGGCCAAAGTTGCCCCTGCTTGTGCGATCATGATTTCTAGCTACGAGTTCGGCAAAATTGTCTTCACGGATGTGATATGACACTCAAATGGTCAGGTTCAATTCGCTATAAAGGAATCGGTACATAAAAAGTGTTTTAAGAAGCCATCTCTCTAGACTCAGTGCAATAGCTTTCGACACAGCTTTCGACACGTTTCGCCGCGATTTTATCGTGTAGGTCTGGCCAAAATTTGAGCCTAGACGCCAAATCCCGCATACAAAGGGACTTTATTACGATTGCACGGGGCTGCAGGGCGCAGGCCAGCGCCTCGAGTAAAGAGATACTCTCAAGTTGACCATCCGAGCCGCTCAGTCCACCCACATCGACATAAACCAGATCATAACCGAGTTCATCTTCGCCCTTGAGTTCCTTACGAACCTTTATCAAAGCCATCGTTTTCCAAGCGTCGCCCACAGCAAAAGAAATTTCTGGATGCTGGCGTTTTGCATTGCGGATTATTATTTTACTGGTGTATCCTAATACTTCTCTCTAGTGACGCGCACCGGGCTATCCCTGCCCATCTCTCCACCCAACGCGGACAAGTGGTGTACGGGCCCCTAGGTCAACTCATGCCGAAGCATGCTGACACGTGTGCCTTGTTCTTTCCCTTAATATAGGGGCACCCTTGGAAGCAACCGTGGGGATAGTTGCGAGGATGCGTGCGCAGACAAGCTGCTCATCTTACTCGGTCCGAACTATCATGGGTATGTCTCCCAGTTTCGTCCAATTCCATAAGGTCACGCTGTACATTTTGAATGCCCGTGACTCTTACGGAGAAGCTAGTATGACGCGGGCTCCTTTACCTTGCTGACGCGACGCGGGAGGGGACAGAGGGGAGAGGGAGAGACGTGAGCGCTCGATCGGGTCGTGTCGCAGCGGCAGGAACAACGCACTCCGTTGGGCGCACTTACAAAGGACCCCGTGACTCGCCACACCTGTGTAGTATTAAGACACGCCAGTATCGCTGGCAGGCCGACGCTGTCGTGGTTGGCCACCTTGTGGTTGGCCACCTCGTCGTCCTCCTCGACGTCGTCCTCGACGTCGGCGGTCATCGTGCCTTCGACGACTCCGATCACGACGGCGGCGCCGTCCTTGAACTTGACCTTCCGGGCTGATGACATCCTGTTTCGAGAGAGCGAGAGGAGAGAAGATGAGGGGTGAGTGGTCGGCGAGACGAAGAGTCAGGGCACACATGGATTCGCGGGGCGGAGGCGAAGAGTCGGGGCGGCCATGGGCACGGCGAGCCACGGCGCGACGAGCACAAAGCAACGCAACTCCACAGGGCCGTGCCGCCAAAGCCGAGAGAGTTGACCTGACGCGAGCGAGGTGGAGGCGAGGTGCGGTGCGGGCAAGCTCGGCCATCCGCCCCTGTGGTCTCCGATCCTTTATTTACTCACCTTCAGAAAATCTTCTGAAAAATGAGCTGAGCTTGTGAAAAGTGTTTGTCGGGTGCTTGGTGTTTGAGGACATTGAGAGGACCTGTGTACCTCTCTAGCTAGCCAGCGGGAGCTAGCACGTGTTAACTAGTGCTGTCCTGATCTTTTTTTTGCTGCTTTACGTACGAAATTACGCTATGTAGTATGTGGTGGCGCGGAAGTTCAAGTGCACGGAGTGTTTCCGGCGGGCTCTCGGTTTTTGTGCGTTGAAAAGATTGCGCTCTCTTTCTTTTCTCTAGAGTAAATACTGGTTGGACTGCCCCTTTACCATTCTCCTTCCGCCACAAAAGAAGTAACCCCCTGTCATCTGTTTTCGATCAAGTTCCAGAAGAAAGTTCCGGCCTGCTGCAAGTGCGTGGAAGAGTATCTTCTTGTGCAAGAAGGCCAGCCGACTGGCTGGCTTGCGGCGCGGCGCTGGCTGGACGACACGCGGTGGCTCGCTGGCTGGCATCATCACTCAGCGCAGCGCTGCTCTCTCTCTCTCCCAAGCAAGTAGGTATGTAAGTACAAATTATTTGCCATCTCTTAGGCGGCCCGGCGCGCAGTCGTGTAATCTCACGAGATTACGTCCTGACTATTACCGCGGTTTTGCCGAAAGATCCAATATTGAGTCTCATTTTAATCCCGCGGTAATGGAATAGATCCAAACCATTATTCCACGTGTAATAATGATTTGCAGATTTTTAGTCTTACTATGGAATCACTAAGAGCCCTACTAGAGGTATTATAGCTGTGGTGTGAACCTCCTCCAGTCCAGAGAAGTACATTGTGGAGGTCAAGACACCTTCATGGCATAAGAAGGAGAGGCAAGTGGGAGTGAGCCGCCCTATGGTCATGCATCATGTGAGCATTGGGGTTTGAGCTTCATTCATCCTCTTGTACTCTTGTTGCTTGCTGATATATTTGCCCTTAGCTTGGACTTGGACAGTTGGACAGGAATTTTGGGCCACCTCAGACGGCAAAGCACCCTGCATTGATAGCCATGCTGGTCAGGGATCTGCAGATTGACGAGGACAGGACACCTTCATGGCATAACAAGGAATGGCAAGTGGGAGTGAGCCTGTTGTGACCATGGCAGACAGGGCAGGGTCTCCAACTCCCACTCCCACATATTCCACGGGGAGCCTGGTATAAGATACCAGGGCTCTGTGCACACGTGGACGTTGTTGAACAACGTAGATTAGATACGGACGCAAGAGTGCACTGTTGGATAGCCGGCCTAGTTGTAGAGCACCCTCGCAAGGGCAGGACGCCGACCTTGTGTTTTAGATCTTTGTTACGAGCGTGATAGTGATAATCAACTAATCAACTAATCCAACAGTCAGTGTCTTTGCTTTTGGATTGGGACCGTGCTTGACGGAGGTCGGTCAGAGCCTCCTTCCTACCATGCCTCTTGTATGTTGGCCTTGGGGTTGGCGGACTGGTGGTGCACTTCTAGTTTGCTGACTTGGGCTTGAAGTCATTCGTTCGTTCGGCTACCTGAGATAATAAATCACCCAATGTTTAGAGCCATACCGGCCTAGAGATAACAGGTTGAGAAGGTCATACGTCAGGACTCCTTCATAGTATAACAATTAAAATCAAGTGGGAGTGAACCGCCCTCCAGCCATGGATCATGTCGACCTTGGGGTTGGCTGGTGCACTTCTAGGTTGTTGATTTGGGATTGAAATTTTTTGCCACCTTGGATGGCAAACACCCTCTGTACTGGTGGCCATCTTGGTAATTGGTTTGTGGATTGAGAAGGACAGGACTACTCCTTCATGGCATAACAATGAAAGGCAAGAGGGAGTGAATCGTCCTCTGGCCATGCATCATGTTTGGGTTGTTGCACTTTGAGGTTGCTGATTGATTGGGCTTGAAAAACGGACACCTGAGGTACCAAAACCCAAAACACCTGCAGCACTGACAGCAGCCTTTGCAGTCTCAGAGAAGAACATTGAGGAAGTTAGGACACCTTCATGGCATAACAAGCAAAGGCAATAGTTGGAGCGAGCCGCCCTCCCACCATTCATCACGTTGGCCTTGAAGGTAGGCACTTTGGGATTGCTGATTTGTGCTTCATTGCTGATTCTTGACCACCTTGGATGGCAAAGCACCCTGCACTGACTATACTATCGAGTACCATTTCCGGCCTGTTTTCCTGGTGTCTCAGTCCACCCCCGGTCAGTGATGCGTTGCAAGGGCGTCTGGTGCCGCTCCCGGCGCCGCCTCCTGGCGGCATCAGACCTTCTAGGTAGGCTGTCTTTGACGTTCTTGGCGGAGTGAGCTGAAGCCCAATTTGGTGTATGTAATCTAGCCCCTCTGGCCCCTCCCACTACAAGTCAACAGGCTGATCCGCTATGTAGGTAGTCTAGCCCCTCCTACAACAAAGAATAACAAGTAAAGGATAAAGGAGGTCAGGACACCTTCATGACATAACAAGCATAACAAGCAAAGGCAAGTGGTGGCGATCCATCTGCCCTGCCGACCATTCATCATGTTTACCTCTGGGCCTTGGGCGGGGGTCATCATCAGTGATCAACGAAGAGTTTAGACTACTATCTAGTGCATAAAGCTATTAGGTCACAGTTAGTTTGCAGGCAAGTTCATGTTTCTTGTTGTCCCAAGCAAAGTGCCCGGCCACTTGATAAGAAGGTGCCTGAACAAACTCAGTCATTGTTCACCGGCTGGCATGTGAGGACATCTTTCTGTTCCCAACCTTAGAGCCTTCGAAGTTGAATTCATTCCATACAGTCTGTGAACCAGAAGTCTGCTGATCCATGCGACGTCAACAGCAAACTAGCAGACAAGCTCGACCCAGAGAAGGCAGAGAAGGTTGCCGAGTTCAAGTTGGCTCCTCGTTAATAAACAGCGATTGGTTGATCACTGTAAGCATCACATTGACCCTCCGCAAAATGAATTGGGGGGGCGGTAACCCAGGAGTCGAACCTGGACCCTTGTCTTGACCGGAGACATGCTGTACCAGTCAGCTTGCTACCAGTGATGCTAGATGTGCTAATTTCTTATTATATAGTTATCCTCCGCGTCGCAACTGGGTGAGCATGATGACCCTATATCTCTAACCGCTCTCTGCCCTACTGCCTTGGCAGTAGAGGCTAGAGGTGGACGCGTAGAGGGTGACTACACTTATCACAGGGGCACTGATATATCCTCATTTGTGTGCCACCAGGACCGCTCGGTATTAGTGTTGGATACAACGAGGCGGGAGTACTAGGAGCTCGAGTCACTGCAGTTGCACAGTCCCAGTCTTTTCCAAAAGCTTTGTGGTTTGGCCGAAGTGACAACCTAGCTCCAGTATCGCGTCTGATTCTTTCACGAGATATGTGTGCGTATTTCTATATTCTTCAACCTTCACCGCAGCAATTATTACAGGCTCGCTTGACCTCATGATGTCGCTTGGCAATTGTGACGAACCATCAAACAATTTGTGGCTATGGACTAACCTTCTCGACAGGGAGTATAGCTTCTTAGACTTGACGATCATCACCCTTGGCTGCCTAGCGCAGCTTTGAAGCATTTCGTGCGCCATAACCAGTTGAGTCATGTACAAGTCCAACCCGACCAAGTGGGATATTCCCAGTATTATCACATCGTAGTGAACTTCTCCACTGAAAAGAGTCTTCTTCCAATCGCCCAAGGACTTAAGCTTAATCATAGACACGCGATCTGTGAACGATTCTTCTTCTGTACCGAGCCATTTGTCGTTCGCACGATTCTTGTCGGCTAGATAAACCATCCCATCTCTCACCAAGCGACAGATATGTGACGATACATCGTTTCTCTCCGAGCCGACTTCAAGAACTGAGTCTCCAGACTTAACGTAGAAACTACAGGCGGATTTGACTTCGTTTGCCGACGTGCAACAAATGATCGGGCAATCAGTTCCAGAGAAGAGCATAATGATTGATTATAAATGCCGCAACAAGATAAAGTCAAGGTTGTTCAGGGTTGTTGACCTCGACCTGACACGATACAGGTATGAAGTGGTTCTCTGCTGCCTGCTGCCCGCGCGAGCGTCTGTCAGAAAACTGCACTTCACTCTACAGAGGAAGTTGCGTCGTTGTCGTCGCGCGAGACTGTGGCGACGGTGCCCGTGGCCTGTGGGCGCAGCGATGTGCTTGGTGTCACGCTATCGCCCTATGTATCAGGCCTGTCAGAGCTCCCCAGTGTTGGCGAATCGATCCTCGGCGATGCCCCTCCCTTCATTCCTCTTGATGCCACCTAGGTTTGTGGTTTTAGGCGCATGATGGCAAGATCGGTCTCTTGGTCTGCGCGCGCAGGTAAAAAAATGAGCGGGTACATCTGGGTATTGTATGTAACTTATAAAACTTGTACATATTCATTACTATCCATAACGATAACGATAAGTTAAAAATTTGGTACACGCAAAAAATGATAAAAAATTCACAAAAGTCACGGATCAGCGAGCTAAAACAAAGGGCCCACCATCAAGCAAGAGAGGCGGGCATCAATCAGCGTCCAACCAGCTCTCTCTCTAGAGAGAGACCCTGAGCTTTCATTAGGTACTGTTGTCACTGTGAAAGGCAGAGATGAACCGCAGCAGCAATTGCTTCGGGACGGTCTGTCTGCGGGCCGCGGGTTGCGCTCGAACTACTCGCCCATCATCACGTGTCGTCACCAAAGGCAACGCCCATCATGTCTCATTGGTGGGATGGCGGCGGGTCCATGATGGGTCGATCACCTCTTTCCGGGGCCGATCGGATCTTTCTAAAGCAGCTGGAAGATCGGCGGCAGCGCGCTGTGACTCTGCGAACAGATGCAACATCTCGAGCAGATACCTCGGCAGCAACAGCACAAGCGAGCCACCACCTCCTTCGGCCAGGCCCAAGAAGGTGACGACTCTGACTATTCGGGCCAAGAAGCGGCGCAACCAGAAGATCACTATGGTGACAGCGTACGACTATCCCTCAGCCGTACACGTTGACCGCGCGGGCATAGATATATTGCTGGTTGGCGATTCGTGCGCGATGGTTGAGCTGGGATACGAGACCACGCAGCCAATGACGCTCGAACAGATGCTCCACCACTGTCGGGCCGCAAAGCGGGGCGCGCCCGACAGGCCCCTGCTCGTCGGCGACATGCCCTTCGGCACCTACGAGTTTATGGACTCAGATGTCGCGCTTCGGAACGCGTACAGGCTCGTCAAGGAGGGGGGGATGGACGCCGTTAAATTCGAGGGCGGTAGTGCGTCGCGCGCCCGAGCAGTGAGGCACGTGGTGGAGGGTGGTGTGGCTGTGATGGGACATGTCGGACTCCTCCCCCAGTCAATTAGCGTCGTGGGAGGCTTCAGGGCCCAGGGTCGCACCGCCGAGCGCGCAGGCCAGATACTGGAGGAGGCCCTCAGGCTGCAGGACGCCGGGGCATTCGCGGTCGTGCTGGAGTGCATACCTTCCAACGTCGCAAATATCATCACGGATAGATTAGAGATACCCACGATTGGCATTGGGGCGGGGCCGCACACCTCGGGGCAGGTGCTTGTCTTCCATGACTTACTGGGAATGCTGAGCCACCCACATCACGAGGAGTTCGTACCAAAGTTCTGCAAAAAGTACGCAAGCGTCGGTCTTGCAATCAATGAGGGATTGGACAGTTTCAGACAAGATGTTGAAGGGGGCGTTTTTCCAGGCGACGGCTATTCACCGTACAAGATGAGCGCAGAAGAGACTCTGAGGTTCGAGAAGATGCTGGAGGGTTCACTGTCAGGAGACATGAGAAAATCTGAGAGCCCTCAAGGCGAAGAAATAGATGATCTCAGCCTTTACGGAAACAAGCGATAGTGCAACATATGCAAGCTACGGTACACAAAAAGTATACAAAAAAACGGAAGAGAGACCAAACAGGCCGCAGAGAAGCAGTCAAGACTCAATGCGATTCGCGATTTTTTCCGATGTGGAGGATTCTCTGACAAATCAAAGCGAGGGAATGGCATGGTTAGGATGCGGCCAGAATCAAGCGAAGATAGATACTCTACCGAGGGCCCTGATTTTGATTATGAACAAGAGTCTCCACCTCGAAGATGACGCAGAAGGGATGGGCAATATGGCTGGGACAAAGTTCACATTATTGAGAGTTTTCATAGTTATTCACTCGCGACACTTTGGGGAATTCGTTTTTGAATTTGGTATGTGCTAGCTAGAATTTTCATCTTTCATTGATCTCTTGCTAAGACTCTTGAGCGGAGGACATAGAATTCCATAGCATTGATTGATATTGAGTTAAGCTTGTCCAACAGCATGGGATAAGATTCTTAGTCTAGGCAGTGGCTAGAATATTCCAAATAGAACATCAAGTAGACACCTTTCACCCGATCTTCTGACCCACCTGTGTTATTTTACTCACATTGCCTTTGGGATGAAAGTGAAACTCATGTTCTGACGCAGACCTCATACGGGGAAGCGCACTGAAAGCACAAGCGCTTTCATAAATAATGTCCGAGATGCTGGAACAAAGTCTCCTACAATCCATGATGTGAATCCTACATAGTTATCTTTGATAGTTTGGGGTAGTGGTACGAGAGAGCCCTCCATACCCCAAGTCGCCGAGCGGGCCGCATCTATCTCGTCGTGTCCGTGCGGGCGGCTGCTGCATCTCGCTCGGCCATGCGATTTGCCTTGCTTAGGGAACTGGAATTTCAATTGATTTCGACCAAGCAGACCACCACTCAGTAACTTCCTTCAAAAGCTTAGCGCCATCTTTCGCTCCAAAACAATCCGTGGGGGTACAATTGAGACCTAACAGAAGTTCCTCCATCCCCCCAAGCCACTTGACCATGATCTCGGAGTCCTTCCTATGGACAGAAACTGACAAATTCATTGCCTCCAACTCGGAGGGTTGAGTCCCCCACTCAAGATTAGTCTGATAGATTTTTCCTCTGTATGAATTTGAGTCTATGAATCCTAGAGCTTCTAGAGCTTCACTTATCGGCTCTCGACTTCTCCTGTAGCATTCACCAATCCAGAGAGGGAACAATGTATTGTGGTCTGGGCTCTTCATAAGATGGTCAACATAACTGCTTGGGCCATTGCATTGGTCAAGACATTCAAATGCCAACTCATGTAGACTGAACTCCTGTGCACAATAAAGGACTGAATACCAAAGCCATGGCATCTTAGAATAGAAGCAATTAGGGTCTTCGAAAAGGACGAAGCCTTACGACGACATCACACGCCGCACTTACATCTAAATTCTGCGTCTGCGTGATTTTAGATGGATGAAGAAGTAAGTTGTTCAGTTACCAGTATACGAGTTGTTTCCCTCTGGAGTTTGCTTACTTAGAGCAACTCATAAGTAAGTCACTTTCAAGCAAATAGAACTGACCTGGCCCATGTGATTTTCAGGAAACTTTAGGTATCGGCAGCCTGGACTTGTGCCAAAGGACCACCAGTTGTCCACAACGCAGCGGCTCACGTCTCCATGACGAAACATGACAAATGACGGATTTCCTGGATACCTCATTCCTTTGGTGTCATCTAAAATGTCGTAAATATTTGTACTGAAATCGTGCAGGACCGAATCCATGTCAAGCAAAACCACTGCGTCGTAAATGCCGTAGTCAAGCCATCTTTTTATGCCTGCGACTTTATTCCAATGGGGCGGCATCGGCCCAACCTCTGACAAATATTTATGTTTACAGAGACAACGGTTGCACAGTGATTGTACCTTGGCAAAACTTACTATGCTTCCCATGATTTGACAGCCACATTGTCCGGTTCAAACTATAGTCAGTATAGTCAACGATCTAGATTTCGAGAAAGAAAAAAATCGATGGTCATCAGTCCAGGTGATTCTTTAGAATCAAGTAAGTTCGAGGCGCTTGAGAAAAATACTCACAACATCACAGTGGTAGGCTGCGCAGTAAGCATTCCTGACAAGGACCCGCCGCTGTAGATTCAACGATGATTCGTTGTTATAATGCAAACCACCCCTTGAAGTGAGGGTTCGAGGGTCGATGGGCGAGACCACGCCAGCCCTATTCGTGGTCGATAGTAGGGCAATGCAGGGACGGCGGCCAGCGCAGTATGACTGTCGGTCGTACTCCCCGTCGATAAGCTTGTCCTCCGTCTTCGGAATTGGTGGCGATAGTGGCGATTGCTCGACGTTCGCCCGCCAAGATGTCTGACCCGAGAGCAAACGGGAACTGTTCCGGCCAGTGTTCAACACAAGGATCAGCAGCATGATAGCAAGAGAGGCATTATGCATTGAACGTAGTGATGACCGTCGAGTGAGCTGACGCGCCATGTTTTTTCCTGCAGTTCGTGAGAGCAGTGAGGGCAGCTTATGCTATGATATAAATATGACGCAAAGAGGAGCCCGATGGCACGCGTGGAGTCAAGAAGTAAGTGTTGGACCACTGGACCGGCTCGAGGAGCGTATCATTGATAATCGAGAGATCCGGTTGACCGGGTTGTCGCGTCGCGGTTGTCGCTGGTTGTTTCGTGGAGTGGCTTCAGTGGCTTCTGGTTTGTCGATTTGTCGTTCAGCGGGCAGCGAGACTGGGCGCAGATGTGCGCAACCGCACACCCGCACAAAAACGATAAGCCTAAAAAGACAGCAATAAGGACAGCACAGATTAGAATTGTAAGCCGTGTCACTTTACTTCGAGGATGCCGCTGGGGAAGGGGGCTTCCCGCCACACCGTCGGCGGCAGCCGGAGGGGGACAATCACGCACCTCCTGGCCCTGTCCCTGGGAATCTCCCTTGGCTCATTCATTTCCAACCTCGGCGGCCCGCTCGGCTTGTCGGGATACTTCGGATCCCCCCGCGAGGCCGGCGAGGGAAGCGGAACTGGCGGAACGCCTAACCCGGCGCGATCGGGCGCGGAGAGGGGTGGGCATTTTGATGCGCGGCAGGACGACGCCCCGGGGACCTACGCCGAGTGGATATCACGGGTGATGCCCCCGTCGCTCGCCCCGGTCTACGTGGCCCCCGGCGCCCTCCCGTTCAACCTCACCATGTCGATCCTGCGCCGGACGCGCCCCGTCGTGGGCAGCACCGACCGGGTGCGGGGGTTCCTGACGAAACTGAAGAAGGGACAGTGCACGACGAGCCTCATGCTGGGAGGGAGCGTCACGGCGGGTCACAACGGCGGCGGGCCGAGCAACGCCTACGTGAGAAATGATTGACGATGCATCCCTAATACTTTGTGAAGACAATGTCCAGCGGCCTCATCATTCGCCTTTCATTCTTTCAAAAAACTCGACGACATCGAACACATTACGACTACGGCGACAAACCAGCCCAAGCTCTTCGTTGACTACCTCAACGCCCGGTTCCCCTGCACCGGCGCCGACGGCGGTTCTGGCGAGCACGTCTACAAGACGACCAACGCCGGAAACTCAATGTCTCACGCCACGTCCTTCTCGTCGGTCTCGAACCTCGACCGGATCGACCTGATATTGGTGGAGTTCAACGTGAACGACCATTTCATGCCCGGGAAGGATGTGCCGCATGCGCTCGAGGACAAGGGGCCGTGGAGCGACACGCTTGGTGAGTGTAGTGAGTGTCGAGGCGGAGTGTCGGAAGAGAAGTCGGGGGGCTGGAGAGAGCTGGACGGAGAGGTGCTTACTTCCAGTTCTGCGATCAGGTGCAATGCTAGCCTCTGCCGTTTATTCCTTAACACCAACAATTTCCAAACCCCTTTCACGGAAAAGAGTACCGGTCGCTCTGGTACAGCGAGATGCTGCTTCGGAAGCTTCTCCTGCTTCGGAAGCCGGACTATCCCGCCATCGTCGTTTTCAACGCCGACTACATCGGGAGGATATGGGCGGGAAATCCGTGGTCAGGTGAGATTGGATTGGATGGTCTTTTTGACCGGCCACCGGTAACATTGTTCGAGGGGGGACCATCGCGGCTCAACGTACCGCGATACAAAGTCCAAAACTTCAAACCTCAGGGCTGATCGCGGTCTTCTTCCACAACCCTTGCCCTGACTTCTTATCGTGCCCATGCTCTCCACGCCAGACCCCAAAATAGCCCGACGGGACCTCTTCCGGTACAACCAGGAGCCGCTCAAGCTCTGGCTGTCGTTCCTCTACGACATCCCCGTCTTCTCGGCGTCGCTCTTCCACCTCGCCCTGGCCTCGAAGCTCGGGACTGACGTCCAGTTCAACTTCAACGAGACGAGGGACGGACACAACCCCTACGGCACGAACATCTGGCATGCCGACGCCTGCTGTCATCCTAAGGCCGACGGTCACCGTGTTCTTGCCCTGGTCCTGGTGTACAACTTCGCCGACGAGCTGTGGAGGATGGAAAACGACGCGAGCGTCGGCCACGAGGACAGGATGGAGGGAGACTTCACCATCGACCCGCGCAGACCGCGGATGAGGGACCCGGTGTACATGAGCCCCGAGGTCAGTCATTGGAAGATAATCATATTCTAGTACATACCAATTCAACATACCGAATTACCCATCAGGAGGAAAGGCTGTACGTCCGCGGCTCGTCAGACGGGGTCGCGATCGACCTTACCGACCCGGACGGCGAGGACAAGTGGAGGGGCGAGATCGTCGCGAGCGAGGGGTGGACATGGTTCGCCGACAACAAAGACAAGGACAAGTACGGCCTGATCGCCGACAGCGTTGACGGGGGGCAGCACGTTGCCTTCCGCGTCACGGGGCAGAAGCACGGAGTCGTCGAGGTCACCTTCGTCGTGAGCTACGAGAACTTTGGGATAGCACTCGTTTGGCTCGACGACAAGGAGGAGAACACGAGGTCGGGCGACTGCCTTACTCCTTTGAAGGAGGTCTTGTGGCAGCCCCGACAGCTGTCTGGGGTCTGGGACGAGAGGGCGAGCGTGCCGCAGGCGCAGCTGTTGGAGGAGAGGCTAGAGATGGGTGATAGCAAGGTACTGCACATTTGCCTGACGCCGTTCGATGGGAGCCATCGTCAGGGGGAGGGTAACAAGTTCAAGCTGATGGGGATAAGGATGTACTAATTTCTATACTGATACAAAACGTTGGTTGATACATTGGTACATCAGGACAATCTTTATCGCGGGGACGAGAATCGACTCCTCGATGCCTGCGAATAGTAATCGTTCTGATCTGCCATAGATCGTGAGTACTCGGTCTCGTCATCCTCACTCTCCTCCTCGTCGCTGCTCTCCTCTTCCGAGCTGCTCTCGTCCTCATCCCGGAACCGGGCGCCGGAGGGCCTGCTGCCACTTCTTTGACTTCCGCGGCTTCTGCCTGTTGCCCCGCTTCTCCGCGTAAGGGCTGCCGTCTCGTCGTCCTCGTCGTCCTCGTCCGAGTAGTCTGAATCCTCGTCGTCATCTTCATCGCCATCGTCGCCCTCTTCACCGCCGGCGTTGGCCACGCCAGACCCGCCGACAGCACGCGTCTTACCCCACGAGAAGTCGTCCATGTTCCAGAACGAGTAGGTAGGAAGGATAAGGTAGAACACCGGCAGGCCAATCGTGAAGTAGATGAAAAACCACCAGACGTACTCCCAGCGGGAGCGAAGAATGAAAACCACCACCTGCACGCCCATGATGATGCCGTAAAGAATGAGGAGGACGGTGGAAACAGGGAGGCTAAAGCAAGAGGGTCGAGAGACGATTCATTGATAGTGAGAAACAAAACCAAAAAGAGGGAATCCAGTCACGAACTAACTCACTCTTCGAAGAACACCAGGAAAAGGAGGTACATTGCGTAAACATATGACGCAGGTAGGATCATCGTTGCGACAAGATCGATGAAGACCACAACCTTCATCGAGACGCAGCAGACTCCACACATCGTGTTGACCTTAAGGAGCTCGAACATGTTGTCTGAAGAAAAAGAGAGTGAAAAGTGAGACTCAAGCAACCTGTTGCGAGTCCCATCGAATGGCGAAGATTCCCAAATTGTCCGTGGACCGCACAGCAAAACTCACGGACAGTCGAGTTGATCCACCGGCGTCGCTGCGAGAGGAGGATCCGGAACGTGTGCGGGACGATGGTCCAGCAAGCGGCCTCCGGGATGAAAGTCAGGGAGCGGTCTGGGAAGTACTTGAGCAGCAATGTGGTAAGCATCCTGTCCTCGCCGAGATGGTACAGGTTCTTCTCGTGAAGGGTCTCGACGTCGTTCCTCGAGTACTCGTACAGGACACCGTCCGCGGGGAGAAGGGGCGTGCCGTCGTCGGCAATGATGCGGTACATTGTGAAGCAGCCGGGCAGGCAAGTCACGCAGCCGAACGCGGCCTCAAACGCCTTCTTGAGGTGGTGGGAGTTGTAGTACTCGAAGACCTGGATCATGGTCACCCAGGAGCTGGCCTGGGATCAACGCAACGAGATGAAGGTAAACCACTGACATCACAGGTGGTATAAAGTCATGAATGCATGTCTTACCTTGTTGTCCACCTTCGTCTCGCCGCAGAGAGCCAGGACCTTCTCCTTCTTGTCCATCCCGTAGACCATGTGCGTGATGCTCATGGTGTCCACTCGCGTGTCGGCGTCGATAGCCATCAGGAACCGGACCATGTCCGCCTGCAGGTTCAGGTCAACCATCGCCCTCTGTATCGCCGAGTCAAGCTCGGTGAGCTAGTATGGAAGCAGATTTGCGATCGTTAGATCATAGACGGGCGCATTTCATCCATTCCACCATCATCCGCAAACCATCCTCGACTCACCTCCCGCCCGTAGTGGATGCGGTTGTAGTACCCCATCACAATGAGCTGGGAGTCCCTCTTGCCGCGATTGCCAGGTTTGGCCGTCGTCGTGGCCTCCTCGGGGAGGCCGCACTTGACAATCGAGATGTACTTGAGGAACTTGTGCCCCTTCTGGAGGATGCCGTGGTAGACGCGGGCGCGATTCTTCGTGTGGATGACGCCGATGCAGTCGTACTCGAATGTGTCGTCCTCGAACTCATCGATGTCGAAACCAAGGATGTTCGCGAGATGCTCCGGCGTGGACATGTCCTCGCCGTTACCAGTAACGAGACCGTCAGCGACTGTGTTCGAAGTTGCGTGCGAATTGATATGTAAGACGCGGCAAGAATCAGTCAAATGAGTCACCTCGTGTACTCACCCATGAAAAGGACCTTGTTCTCGTCAGGATAGGTCGTATTCTAAGTTTGACAATAGCAAGTCAAATCGGATTAGGAACGCGAGGTGCAAAAGACAGCATCATCGTCGCTACTCACCAGCACACTCTTGATCGTCTTACGAAGCTCATTGTCACCCTCATTATAACAGGGCACCATGATCATTACAGGGCTCATGACGTCCTCCTCCGAGTAGGTCCTGTGACGGGGACAGACGTAGATCATACTCGCAAGGAACTGCACGACCTGCGTCAAGAGCGAACAAAATAAGAGATGTGAGTGCGAGTGTTGGGCGAGAGTCAGTATCAGCAGATGGTGTCCGATTGCACAGACCATGAGCAGCGCCACGAACACAAGCATGCAGTACATCATAATATTCAAGGTGGCGCAGAACGTGTCGTACTGGTCGTCGAGCAGGCCGTGGTAGAACATTTCCTCGAGGCACGCGATGTACTCGGACGAACCGAAGAGCGCCTCGTACAGCTCGGTGGCGTCCCCGCCGAGGGAGTTCATGATGACCCTGTTCAGGGTCGGCGTTAGCCATGCGGCGGGATTGTTGTCGAGTCTACGTACGGAAGAGGAGGGGAGGGGAAATCGGGAAAAAAATCGAGTCAGAAAGAAATGCGAACCGTAAGTAAATTTGCACCGATCGACATTTTGGAAAGGAAATGGCATCACGAAGGCACGGACGCTTCCCCCCGACTCACCCCTCGTCGTCACCCACAGTTGGCTCCCTGTTCTCGTTGATCGCCTTGATGTAATTGGTAACGTCGTACACCCTGTCGTAAAGCGCGAACCACTGCAGTCCCTCCTCGTTCAGGCCGATCGTCGTGTGGCTCAGTATCCCCCTCTCGTAGTCGCCCAGGAACTTGGCCGTGCCGTTGCTCCCCGCGGCGAACGTGTGGCACGTGATGCCCAGGAGGACGTCCAGCTCGGAGAACGACGCGCAGGTAGGGTTCGTGAAGTTGTTCTCCGGCGTGTACTCGGCGAGGTTGTAGCCGACGACCTTCTCCATGTCGAGGCACTTCTCCGGGAGCGTGACGGGCGGCGCGCGGGGGAAGACCTTCGACCCGTCCTTCCCGAGGTAGTCGACTATGCCCTTGACGCCGCCGGGGTGCTTGTAGATGAGGTCCTTGACGTCGTATATCGTCCCGTGGACGACGACCCAGTTCTCCCCGGTCTGGAGCCAGATGTCCTGCATGCTGAAGACGGTGTCCTCCTTACAGAGCAACAGGGGCACGAAACCGAAGACACCGACGAAAAACGTCGAGCACGAGACCATGGTGACGAAGAGAGCGACCTTCTCGCGCCACGCCTGCTTGGCGTCCTTCGTCGGCCGCGCGATGCACTTGTTGGGTATGAAGAACGTCAGGATCCACGCGAAGCTGGCCCAGATCCGCCCCTCTGTGACCTTCCCCCCGTCCCGCTGCGCGAGCTGAGGCTCCGGCACGCTCGCCGTGTTGAGGCTACGGTGTCCCCCGGTCATGATCGTGGACTGCGCCCCCAGGCTCTCGGACGCCCACGAGAAGCGCGCCTTGGGTATGATGGCGGCCGAGTTGGCGAGGGACCGGGACGACTGCGTCGACGGGGCGTAGGACCGGTCGGACGGGTCGCCGAGGTGGTAGGGGGCGACGGCGTAGGGGTTCATCCCGCCGTGGGACTGGCCGGACGCCTGGGAGGCGAAGGTGACGCCGGGCACGGGCATCCCGGCCGTGGTGCCCGCGGGGGCGCCGGTCATGTAGGGGTTCTGAAGCTGGCTGCCGCTCGCGTACGAGTCCTGCTGGCTTCCGCTCATGTAGGATTCCTGCTGGCTTCCGCTCATGTAGGATTCCTGTTGGCTTCCGCTCATGTATGAATTTTGCTGCGAGCCGCTCATGTAGGAATTCTGCTGCGAGCCGCTCATGTACGAGTTCTGCTGGCTTCCGCTGGCGTACGATCCGTCCATCTGCGACCGAATGAAGAAAAAACGAGTTAGTTAGAACCGAGCCCAGGAGGACGAAACACAAGGAAGAGGCGGAGATTCACCTGGCTTCCCATCTCGCTTCCCGCCAGGCTCCCGTCGGCGCTCGGGTCCGGCCCCATCGGCCCCCCCACGAAGGTGCTGTCCGGGAAGCCCGTCCTAGTGTACTCCGTGGGCATCGTGCTCTGCCCCGCCGACGTCTGGCTCCCGTACGAGTACTGGCTCCCGCCGCCCTGCCCCTCGCTCGCGGAGTCCCTCGCGGAGTCCCTCGCGGAGTCCCTCGTGTATGCGCTCCCGCCGGCGGGGGCGTACTGGGGAGGCGTGCCGGGCGCGTACTGGGGAGGCATGGCGTAGCCGACCGGATCGGACCCGCCGGCGGAGGCGCGGCTCCCTCCCCCCACGGACCCGGGGGGGGTCCGGCGGGAGTTCCTCGCCGAGCTGATCCCGGACGTGCCCGTGTAGGCCGACACGCCCGACGAGCGGCGGGAGTACGCGGACGACCCACCGGACACGGACCCCGGGCCGGGGGAGGGGGGAGGGACGGGCGTCACGCGCGACCGGACGCTGCCGGGGGGCGACCGCCCCCCGCCGTCCCCCCCGCGGCCGCCGTACTGGCTGGGGAGGTACCCCCCCGACGAGGCCACGCTCCCGCCGCCGCCGGGTGTCCCCCGGGGACGGGAAAGCTCGCCGACCAGGCTCATCAGCCGGTCCGTCGCGTCGGACGGGGCGCTCCCGCTCGCCGCGCCCCCGCTGCGTCGGCTCGACCCCCGGCCGGACGACGACCGTGACGACGAGCCGCTGGGACGGCGGGACGGGCCGACCCTGCCCGACGACGCCCC
>JAAMXK010005682.1:0-18949 GCA_019693575.1 Thalassiosira oceanica | reverse complement strand
AACTTAGTCGCCGCGGGGAGGGGGGGGGCGCCAAGCGAGGCCCAGGAGATCGGGTCATCACCGTTCGCCTTTCGGAGCTTGTTGACCTTGTCGAGCTCCTCCATGAACTTTGCCTGGGTCAATTTGAGGAGGGAGTAGAAGACGAATTTGTCGACCGCCATGTGCTTGCGGCTGACGGAGGGGAGCGGGAGCGCCAGTCGGGCGAAGTACTGCTTGTTGTCGTCGTGGCTCCAATCCTCGATCTTCGCGAGGGCCTTTGCGAAAAACATCACCCACCTGAGGATCATATCAGGCGTGGCACGCTCATCGTCGCGGAAGAAGTCCTTGTTGATGGGGTCGTCGCCTTGGACGCCGACCTCGTTGCGCGCCCACTCGATCACTCCCTCGTCGTAGGGATGAAGCGGAGGGGCGTCTGCCGGGGCGGCGGTGGCCGGGTAGAGCAACATGTGAAGCAGCTTCTTGTAGTGCGGGTGTCGCTTGCCGGTGTTGGGGAAGCGCCGTTCGTGAATGACACTAATAAGATCCTTCAGTACTGGCATGCCCTTGCTCTTGGTGCTGGATACCACGCCCCCGGCGTACATCCTGGCATTGTACGACGAACTATTCCCGCCCATCCCATATCTCGGCATGTAGGGTGGGACGGCAGATGCTCCCAGATCGGACGACTGAGGAGCAGAATGAACGCCCGCAATCGCTTCGCGTATCATCTCACAACCCGGGCCGGCCACCCTCCCAGGAGAGTTTAGATAGTCCTTGTGAACTTGGCTATCATGGAACGCCAGGTCATGGCTGCCGGGGTTGATGTGGAACCGGCTGTTGCTGGAATCGGAAAAAGAGAATCAGCTTACAGCACGCGGCGAAGAGTAAGGCACGGTGCGGCATCACACGACTGACCGCGACTTACAACAACATCCTCAATTTGTTCGGAGCAAGAAAGTCACTGGGCAAGGGCACTTTCCCTTCGAGACACAAGGCCAGCATATAATTAGCGGCGATGGCGCCCGTCACGAACTGATAGCTTGAATTCAGGACGAGATCTTTTGTCGCGTAGAGAAAGCTCTGCATGAGGAGATCCCATGCCGACGTGACCACAGATGGTGGGGAGGGGTCCGGACGTCGAGATCTCTTCAAGGACATCCGGAGAGCCCGCATAGTCGGACTCTGCTTGCCTTTGGCCATGGTCGGTCGAAGATAAGTCAAGATAAGTGACGAAAGAGACGCCGAGCACCGAGCAAGCAAGTTAAAGAGTCAAACAGTCTGTCAGTGCAGCGGCCAAAGAGCAGAGGCCTTCTTCAACTACATAGCTAAGGCTAAGGCTAATAGCTAGATACTAGCTTGGACTAGAGGGGTAAACTACAATTGAATCTCAGCTCACATTTAGTTACCTGAGATTCAACTCGGATGAGATCCTCCATTTTGGTGGTCGGAGCGGTGTGAAAATGCATGGTCTCAAGCAAGGTTGCAATACTTCCGGAAAGACGGAACTCGATCTCTTGCGTATTGACTTCGTCATCTGACTTCGCATCGACCTGGCCACCAGATTTAGTGCGCGCGTTGAAGCATTAATTGAGATTAATTGTGAGCGCGTAATCTTTGCGCATTGCATTGTTAAAAGTGTTTTCATCCAGCTTGTCTTGTGCGCACCTCTCACCTCTCATTCCCGCACAAACCACACAACCGGAAGCCTTTCGCTCTCAAGCTGGCAAAGTGCCAAGCTTTTCAAATGTTCTGACATTTTAGATTTTTTCCTGACACCATCCGGCCACTCCGACCCGCCACGCACCTGCTTTGCCTGTATACGACATGTGTACAAGCAGAGTACAGATACGAGCTCGAAGGCTCTCTCGCGACAAGGAAAGATCGATAAATCGCTCTCATAATTTGGAAGTCTGATCGAATCCGAAAGGTAAGAAGAGAACGGCTCGGGCGACGCGGGACGATCGAGTTGCTTGGCTTGTGGCAGCTTGTGGCGGTGCCGGCGGTGCTTCGGTCGTGGGCCTCGCCGTGTGCCACAATCACTCCATCCGGCTCCGCTGCGTCTGATCCGTCTCGCTTCTTCACGTCTCGCCGCCAACTAACCATATCTTCTCTCTCCTACAACCCTCGCGAGCAGGATGCATCGGAAGGCCAGGTTCAAGGGCGGCGCTGCCGTCGTGATTGGTGTCGCCGAGGGCACCATGCCCGTCGACGTCGAGGACGACGACGAGGAAGACGACGACGAGGAAGACGACGACGAGGACGACGACTACGACGAGGTGCCCAGCCTCGACTGGCCTACGATGCTCTACAAGCTACCAGAGAACAATATTACTCAGGTGTGGCGAGTCACGGGGGCGTGTGTAAGTTGCCCCGACCCGCAGCTTGACTTCATGTAGATACCGCGCGGCGCCCTCTAACCCCTTTCATCTCCTCGCACGCAACAGCAAGGGACACGTCACCGCGCCATGCTAGCTCATCGTAAGAGTCACGGGCATTCAAAAATGTATTAGCCGTGAGCTTTCGATAAAGGGGAAAACGGAGCGTTGACACACCTCCTTAATTACCTGGCCCTCGTAACGCGCGGGAGATCCGCGCGGCATCACAGTGAGAGAGTCTGTACCTGTGAGGGTGCAGGCTTAGTAACAAAAGGCCCACGGCTTTGCCGGTTCCTCGATCTGTGGTGTCTTAGTAAGAACTTGAGGCACACACGTCAGCATGCTTCGGCATCGTCTGGCCTAGGGGCATGTCACACGCACCTACGTCCGTTGGGTGTGAGAGATGGGTAGGGGATGCCCGGTGGCGTGTCACTAGAGAGAAGTACTGTTCCCGGGCGCTTAAATAGTGTATCGTAAAATAGTAACATCCACGGTAGTCCTTTCAATTGTGCTTTCGTATAGCCGATCTACTGCTTCCCATGCGAACGCACTCTCTGGAGTGCACAGACCGTGTCGTTTGTCGACCTCCCTTGCTATGCCAATTGCAATTTGCAACTGAGCCTGCAAGTCTTCCAAGCTGTCGCAATCTTTTGCACGATTGTCATCTATCGTTGGCTCTGACGCGATTGTTCGGAATTGAAGAGAGGAGTCAAAGCTTTTCCGCCCAGACGAGATCGACGCAGTCCAAGCCCCCGACGATTTTGCGGTCGCTAAGAGCAAAAGCCCCGGCAGAGATGCCGTTTTGGCCGATTTCATCGTTCGGTCGTTTGCCTTAACTCAATCAGGCTGATCGCTGATCGGGAAGGAAAAAGGGTATGGGGATGGCAAGCTTGAGACGAGGCAAACAGAAACGCTCAGTCCCGTCGACGACCAACGCAACATGCGGTCGATCACTCTCCTCTTCGGGTATCGAAGCAACGGAGCAACGCGGCCCTCCTCTCCCATGCCCCAGCGCATCCTCTCACCTGTCAAAATGCAAAAAAATGTGGTCCATCCTACTTTGTTGCTGGTTGTAATTGCAACCTCGGCGACACACAGCATTCATGTGATGATGTTAGGACGCAGTTATTGAGTAGAACCGTAGTGTCACACTCCGACGACGGGCCCGGAAGGCAAATCATCTGCAAATCGCGACTCCGCGACCAGAGGACCCACAGATTTTGAATCTCAGGTAACTTTAAGTTACCTGAGATTCAAAATCCGTAGGTCCTCCGGAGGGAGACCCCGAGCGTCCCGAGACGCATCCGGCACCCAGACAGCTGCCGCCGCTGGCGCAGACAGCATTACCTCAGTCTGGCGAGATAAGGCCGACATGTTGAATTCAAAGAAACTCCAAAAAATCAAAAAAAGGTTGGGGCCACTATTATGGAGCAGGCAAGCACACCACCAGAGGCGTCCCTCTGCGCTACACGAGGGTGTCTTTGTGGTTGGGTAGAGAGGAGGCACGATGTCAGAAACGGAGGAGGGAATTGCTGCGGCAATGGACCCAAATGAATTGCGCCTGGCCGCGAACGGGAGGTTTCAGGCCAATGCGCTGGACGAGGCGCTGCCCCTCTATTCAATGGCCGTGGAGGTGTCGAGGCAGCGCGGCGACCCCGATTTGGTCATTCACCTCTGCAATCGGGCCGCCTGTCTATACAAGATGGAAATGTTCGAGGAGGCACGAGATGATGCGGAGGAGGCAGTCAAGACGAGCGATGGCGCGAATTGCAAGGCCTACTTTCGACTAGCCAGATCGCAACTGGCTTTGAACGCCTTCGGGTCAGCACTCGGCACCATCGACAAAGCGACGGCACAGTGCGACGAGCAGCTCGCGCTCGCCGGTGCCGACGGCGCGGACCAGATGAAGCTGCAGAAGCAAGAGTTCGAGAAGCTCCGAGCTCTGACCTTGAAGAAACAAAGGCAGCACAAAACGAATCCGGACTCGCCCCCTGAGATCAAGTCGATCAAACTAGAACCTCGAACGCCGTCCATAAAGGAATTCGTGCGCACAACCAAAACATCAGAGTCCTACAATCCTCTAGGCGTTGGCAACTTCTCATCCGTGGTGGTTTGTGAGCACAAAATCACCGGGGAAACTTTCGCGCTGAAGATCATAGAAAAGGAGGAGTGCAGGAAGCTCGCGAAGCGCCAGCACCCGAACGTGTACAACGAGGTGGCCATGGAGCGCCGCATACTCACGCAAGATCGGCTCCCGCATCACGTGAATATCGTGCGGGCGTATCACGCCATGCAGGACTACGGCAATTTATACTTTCTGATGGACTTGCACCGGGAGCACCAAGATCTATGGAGTCAGATCAGGTACAAGAGCTTTTCCGATGGCCAGTATTACATGGTGGGCTGCCATGCCAGCTTGATACGGACATACATGTATGAGCTGTTGTCGGCCGTCGAACACTGCCATAAGCATGGCGTGGTCCATCGCGACTTGAAGGTCAGTGGAGTGGATATATTTAGCTAGTTTGTGCTTCGCCATCGCACGGGTTCTCACCGACTTTCTCCTGCTCTCCGTCGCCAGACCGAGAACATATTACTCAGCGAACGCGGTGGGCATGTCGTGCTGATAGATTTTGGAACCGCCCGCGACCTCATTCAAACAAACCTGAATGGTCCAGAATTTGTGGGCACACCCGAGTTCATGTCGCCCGAGGCCGTGAAGGAATTCAAGAAAGGTGGACACGGATGCGACTTCACGGCCGATTTATGGGCGCTGGGGGTGATATTGTATCAGCTTTATGCTGGATCAACGCCATTCGAGTCACAGAGTCCGTATTTGGGATTCTTGAAGATCCAACGCGGAATTTTTTCGAGAAGCATGGGCGTTTTCGACGACGATGCTTGGGATCTCATACAGAAGTGGCTGAAAGTTATACCGCAGGATCGATTGGGTGCAGGGTGTTTCGAGTGGATTCCACCTGCTGTCACCGCCGGAGAAACAAATGGTGAAGAAATACTCAAGAAGGAAGAAAATAAGTCTTCGTCGACGCGCGACGACTTGCCCCGCGGAAACGTTCTGCAGCATGGAAATGGCTACGATGTCATCAGACAGCACCCCTTCTTCGCGAAGCACGAGGCGGCGCTAAAGAAGGCCACAAACTCTCACCTCTCCATAGATGGAGACGACGAGGGCATTCCCCAACCGACGCCCGCCCAAAATGACCTGGACATTCGTACTTTCGGCCAATTGGTTGACCAATCATCACTCGACGTCGACCTAGAAGACAGCCATCCACCCGGTGATGGTTCCGAGTATGATTGTCTTCGATTGGAACCTTCTGATAAGCGTCGAGTCATGCACTTTCTAGATAGACTCAAGTTGCTGAAGGAACCACGCAACTTCCGTCGCTTTTTCCTTACCAAACAAGAAGCTCGTCTTGGCCGAGTGCGTCCTGAGTCCAGGGACGTCCTAGGCCTCACCCAGGTGAATGATGAAATGGGGCAGCTCCGCGGACACAATGAGGATGGGCCCCACCCACAGGAGCAGGTTCCCGCTCATAAGCTCGTGGGCGACACCAAAACCCGCATCCACCTCGTCACGAATCCACTCTTCTGCAAGTCCACAAACGACGACTGCAGCACCCCAGAGAAGGAATCGGTGCGCAAGGGCTACATCAAGCAGCTCAAAGAGTCGATTCGTCTGGTGAACCGAGTCCGGCCGTCGGTAGTTGTGGCTTGTGGATACTTCGACGACAGCTGCCGTAAGATCTTGTCCAAAGTGAACGAGACTGTCCCTGTCGTCCTCCACGACGGCAGCGCGTTTTTCAACTTTTGGATCTACGGCGCACACTGCGTTGCATTTCCACTCAAATTCTTCGAGCCCGCCCTTGACGAAGACGAGGACGCTAGAGCCGAGGCCCTCGCTTGGCTGAGAATGGTGCTCGAGCAGATCAAGACTGCGCGATCGCATGGGTATGTCTTCGTGGACGGAGATCCAAGACGAATCCCGGAGGCCTGGGTTTCCAAATTGGGCAAGAGCCACATCCTTGGGCTTTTCGGTCTGTTTGACGAAACGTCCTCGCAAGCGGGCTGCGAATCCGGACCGTCGTCGTTTCAGAGAGATTTCGTCGTCGCTCAAGACAAAGGAGGCCACGAGGCAGACGACGAGATTTCGGTTTCCTCGGATGACAGCGAAGGTATTGATGATGCGAATGCTGATGAACACGTCATGCACATCATCGGTCGGGCCGACAACGGAGTGAGAAATATTACTATCTCTGACGAAGAAGTAGTTTGGGATGTCGATGTCTTGCTGTAGTTTCCTTGGGAACCGACGTGCCTATTGAGTAGAATGTAGAACAAAGACTAGGTTTGCATTATACTGTAGTTGTAATGGTTACTTCTTCAATAAACTTCCTAATCGTCCTATACTCTGTACTTTTATTCCCATTGATAACTTTCCATTCGTCCGCTTTCCGGGTATTCATATTTGGTCCATCTCGGTATCTCCAGCTCCATCCTCGGAAGTGGTCTGAGCAGCAGCCCCTCCGCCAACACCCAAAAATTCCTTCAGGACATTTCCAAAGATAGCAAACGAAAGAAAGAATCCCGCCCAGGCACCAAAGTAATGGTTTCCGACATATGTGGCGGGTCCCTGGCAGCAGAGGCTATTGAGATACCAAGTCCTCGACTTTCACTACGACGTGTCGAACTTACATTGTCGAATGTTAGGAGTCCAGCGCAGATGGTGTAAAGGATGGCCATGATGAATCCAAAGACAGTGGTTATAAGCGCCGAGTCTCTTCCGAGGGACGAGAAGAGAGAGATCAAAAAGGACAGGGCCAACCCGATACAGCCTGCAGACGATCGTCAATTTTGTCCGCGAACATGCAATCCCCAATTGAAAGACGACTCACCAGTTATCAAGCCGTAAATGTTTCTTCCGCAAGTGACACTCTCAGTACCACCTGTTATATTGGATCGGTATTTTTAGAGTCTGGCCCGCCGATCAACACCTGGTCACATCAACGGCACTCACCGTCGATGGAGCAGACTTGATTCTTAAATCTCATGCTCTCAATGATGACGATGGCACTCGCAAGCATGAGAAGGTACCACTTGGACGTGTACCCGTCACCCATGCCCCCCTGGCCACCCAATCGTTCCCGAACGTACATGGCCAATACACTCAACGCGCAAACGCCGGCACCCCAGGAAGTAAAGTACAGATTGGCATTGCTGATGGTGGCCTGGTAGTCGGCGACATCCGAGGAACTCGACGACTTGCCGACGTACATCTGCGCCAGGCCGTTCGACGGGTCCATGATAATCGGCAGAGAGCCCGCCCACATTGCCACGACGACGAGCGAGAACAGCCCCTCAAAGATCGTGCCCACGAAGACCGACGTGAGCCCATTGTTGCCAAGATGAGCCATAGACGCCAGCGCCGAGAAGGCGAGGCTTATGGCCGAGGCGGATGTGATCCACACATTGGTTTTCGCGCCGAGGTTCTGATCGTCCGTCTCGTGCGCGGTGAGGCACAGCGTTGAGAAGAGGCAGACCAGCGCCCTGCGAGAGGAGACTGTCAGTTGGGGCCGGTGGCGGATTTGCCTGACTCGAACAACATTCTCAAACAAACCCACCAAGTGTTCAGACGCCGTTTGTCAATGCCCGATGTCTCGGCCGAGAGAGTTGCGTCAGCCGCGTTGTCCATGGTTGCTATCTTTTGTGCGGTTTGGGTGTCTAACTTTATGGTCCCGACCCTCCGCTCCGGCCGAGCGGGTTTGAAAGTTTGAACCAAGACAGGAAGACAGGACGCACGCGGATCGCAGACGCGTGCCGTCGTGTGGGTGCACCTTAGTATCTTTTCGAGGGGCATTCTTTTAGTCTAAAGTTAAGTACATTAACCTTTGAATCTCCTGGCCTCATGCATGCTCTCTACCCGGATGGTTTGGTATGCTTGCTGGCATGAGTGTCATGGCTCTAATAGATAGTCAGGGCCAGTGTAGATAAACTCTGTATGTGGTGCACTAGACTAGTTTGGTGTAGTAGCCTACTATTGTACATCACGAAACGGCAATCCCCAACCAAAAAGACAAATCTACCGAAGAACATCAACCCCACAAAATTACAATTACAGAGAGTCAGGGCCGAGCGCCGAGATCAACATTTGACCACAGTTCTCATGGGCATGGGGGGAAACCAACCAACCCTCAATCAAGTGCTGCAGCGCATACAATAGTACCTCAATAGTGGAATAGTGGCGATGTTGTGAAAATGTATGTTATCAAGCAAGAAGATCGAGTTGAAGGAAATTCACCTTGCGATATTTTCCCTGTGATTCACATGCACACGGACCCTACCTCCCTTCCCCCAACCTTCTCCACTCACGTCTCTGTAGCCTGATAATGGCTACCCCCGGCCATCCACACACCATTACTGCATCTGTGCATTTCTATTTGAAATTGGTTGTCCATCTGTGTCCATACCATAAGGCTTAATGTACAGGAACAAATGTCTTGACTACATAATTCATATCTTACAATACGGTCTTAACTACATAATTAATCATCTCCTACGCCGTCTTCCTCTGCCACTGTCTTCGTCGTCTAGGCGGAACATTGAGCTCAATTCGCTCAATGCAGCCTGCTTTTTCTCAACGCTTTCCGCCCGCCTCAAATGCGCCATGGGCCCGTGCAGCATCTTGTTGACAATACCCCTGGATAACCTCTCGACTGCTTCAAGTTCTCTGTCAGAAAAGTTATCGTTCTGCGACAACTTTCGGGTGCACTTCTTCAGTTCTTCCTGTCGGAACATGTTGGCACGTTCTTGCAGTTGATTGATTGTTGGGATTGCCGAGAGGGATTCGCGCCATCCGACGAATGAATTCTTTTCGTCGAGGAGAAGATTCTCTGCCTCGATCATTTCACGCTGACGCATGGCAGTATTCTTCGCAACGACGGCTTTGAGGTCGTCGACGTTGTAGGGTGTTACCGCGGGGAGCTGGTTTGTCCGCCACAGGTCAGTGCTACCACTCAAAAAAACTTCCCAAACATGCGATACCACATCTTACCTCAGAACAATCGGGACCAATATTTCTTGGAACGGCGATGTCGACGAGCATTATAGCTCTTCCGCTATTGAGGTTGTTGGCTTCCAATAACTGCTTGTCAATTACGTAGTCGGGCGAGCTTGTGGCAGTAAACACAATGTCACTTCTTCCTACGACATCCCAGAGACCGTCTTCTAACACGATCTCGATGTCAACGTCGGGGAACTGCTCCTGCAATTCTTTCGGTCGGGCCATTGACCTATTCACGATGGAAATTCTCTCGAGCCCTCTGCTAGCCAAGTGAGTGATGAGTAGTCTCGTCATGGTTCCAGCTCCAATCACAGCCAGTCGTGCCTCCGAGAATGGCAGGTTCAAGTCTTGCATGCACATAGCCTCGCTTAGCTCAACCGCAGCGGATGAGATGCTGACAGAACCCTTCGAGATGTTTGTCTCGCTTCGTACACGCTTCCCAGCAGCAACAGCGTTGTTCAACAGTCGGCTCAGCACCTTTCCGCCGCACCCGTCGTCTTCGATGGAGTGCAAATGGCACTGTCTGACCTGGCTGAGAATTTGTCCCTCACCAACAACGAGCGAGTCCAGTCCACCGGAGACGCGCATCAAGTGCCACACAGCGTCATCGCCCTCGAGCATAAAAATGTTCCGTCGCAGAACGCTCACGGGCAGACCCGAGCGTTCGGCTAGGTATTCCATCACTCGTGCGTTGGCCTCGTGGGCATTACTCGCCGCGAAGTAGATCTCGAATCGATTGCAGGTGGACAAGATCGCCGCCTCCTCGACTTGGCCAGTTGAGCAGATGAGATTCGACTGCGTGTTCCACTCCGCCTCGGGGATGGCTAATTTCTCGCGAACTTCCACCTGCGCGTGATGGATGGACAGACCAATCACATGAACTTGCAGTCCTTTCGAGGCCAACTCCAGGCGTTCCTGTTATATTGATCAGTTAAGCGTTGTTTTTCATCGCAAAGGCAGGCCGCAGCTATACTAACCTGCTTTGTTTTCTTCCTTTTCACGCCTGTTGGGACATTGACAGCGGTTCCATCTAGCGTTGCCGCAAGGAGGGCACTTCCGCTTACGACCGTGTTCCTACCGCGACTCGAGACAGCTTTACTGGGAGCGACGGGCGACTGGAACGCCGTCGAACCCCCGGCAATAGAAACGAACGCAATCAACGCCTCTATGAACTTCATCTTTCGTATGAGAATATTAAGGGAGCTTCTACAAAGCAAGGCCAAGGTTAGAGCATCGCTCGAATGAGACAAGTTGAAATCGACTCCCAAACCCATATGCCAAAACCCCGGTGTCCGTCGTGCAAATAAATGGCCATCGGTAGCGGAATCTACCAGATGCGTGCGCACGTCCACGGACACAGGAGCGAAGGCCACCAGCCGCCCGTTTCCTTCGCCAATCTCACCTCTTCTTCTCCGACGTCACGGGCGCGTTCAAAAGGAGGTGCGAAGAAGGAGTTGACTTGGGATAGGAGAGGCAACCTCAAGCCAAAGATTTGTTCATCGAACTTGAACTGCTGTTCCGCCTCCGCTCTCCTCCGGCGCGGCCCCTTGCCCGCCCATCCACGTTGCAGGGGATCTTTTCATGTAAAGTTGGCCGCTGCTGCGCTGGAGCCGCTCCAAAGTCGCTTAACAGTAGCGTTATGGGACTTAAGTAGGACAATAGTTTACGTGGGGAGCTTCAAAGTTCAAAGTAAACCAAAAACGACCGGCGTCCGTCTTGATCCTACAGACCTGCCTGCTGGACCGGCGTTCTTGAGAGACGGAGGGCGTTCTGGACCCCGATGCTCACGGCGCCACATTTATTACAAGCGGGCTGAGACGGCTACGGGCTGGAGACAGGTTTGGGATCGATGCCGTCGATGCCACGAAAGGCGAGCTCGACGTACAGGACGAAGCCTCCAAGAAGAAGCAGCAGGCAGAACACGGCGCGGCCAGATCCGCCTGCCGATAATCACGAACGATTGCAGGAAATACAGCATCGCAGAGACATTAGATCTTCACATGGGAGGCCTGAGAGTCGAAGGCGAGGGAGACATGACGGTGCGAGAAGAAGTTCTTCATCTCCGGAGTACCACTCGTACTCATATTCAGACGACGAAGAGCCGGCATCAAATGGCCAGGGTACTGCAGACGCACAGTATCTATCAGAGCTGTCCGATGACGATGAGAATGAAGAAGACGTACCCCTGTTCTCGTCCCCGAACAACTTCTGCTCTGTGACAGAGGGCGCAGATTACCGTGCTGCAAAGCGAGTGCAACGCTTTGATATTGACGACGTTGACTTTGAAAACTATCATGGCGTGGATAAATGCTACAATCTTGGAAGAAATGCATCCCTGTTTGTGCTGTCGTTCTCCTTGTTGATGTGTATAATCGAAAGGGACAAGGTGGCGTCATACCTCGGGCTCACGAGTTATCAGAGGAAAGAATCTCAGGAACACCAGGGACATCGGATAAGGGCGCCGAGTAGTCGATGGGGTGCGAGGTTTGACGACGACTACGCCCTGCAGCTTGACGACGGTCACGAACATGCGAAGAAAGAGCTGAGCAAAGAGGACAAAGAGCTGGAGTTGGAAAAATGGGAAGAGTTTGAGTCAGATCAGGCCCATGTACTCTCCAGTTCCGCGTCAGGCTGGGACGTGTATCGCAAGCCAGAGAAGAGTGACGAGGCGGGCAAAGGAAATCACTGGGTTAGGTATCTTGATCCCACGACCAACCGGCACTACTACTACCTGCGCGAGACAAACTCTACGCAATGGGAGAAGCCAGACCTTGAGGACGATGATGTTTTGTTGGGAATAATCGACGGCAAAGAATATGTCATTGAACATGGTCACGCACATGGCCACGCAGATGTTGTTGCTGGTGATAACGCAGATGTTGTTGCTGCTGATGAAGAAGCTGTCACCGAAAATCAAATCGACAAGTCCAGAGCTCCTAGTGTTCGACCATCGAATGAAACTTTTGACGTACACGGTCTGACAAGTCATTACAAAGAGACACTTCTGCGTTGGAATCACGTAAGAAAAAGACTTCATTGGGATCTATGCAGTGCGTTTCTTTGACGTGTGACTTCGTCTCCTTAGCCCTATAGACTGCCCGCACAAGATGATGCGGAGGCTTGGACCGGCGTCGACACGCCAGTGTTTTGGAGAATACCGTTCAGTGGATCAACGACGGCTGAGGAGATCTTTACGCACTGTTTCCACCTAATTCTAGCCGGCACTACTGGTAACTCGGAGGATGGCAAAGCCGTGAAGAGCCACAACGTCAGCGACCATTTATCCATACTCACCCTGGAGGATGGCGGCCACTATCTCAACTTCGACATGACAACTGAGAGTGGTATCGAACAAGCCAGACACGCCGGCCTGGGCGTGTCGGGGGTTGCTGATATTATCATGACTCGTTTCGTTTACAACGCGGCCGAATTATTCACCAATACAGGCCACACTGGACGCTGCCTGACTATGATTCGCCACCCGATACATCGAGCAAGCGCGCTGTGGCATCACAAGAAGCGAATCGGTGCCAAGGAAGTAGAGGGGAAGACGATAGAGCAATACGCATCCAGCGAGAAAACTGAATCGAACTGGATGACACGAGTGCTTACGAATGCGCTTTCCGGTCCGATCGGCGATGAACATTACAAAGCCGCCCAGCAGGTTCTGGCATCAAAATGTCTCATAGGCCTTCTCGACGACTATGAAGAGTCACTTGAGCGATTCGCCATGTTCTTCCACTGGCTTGAGCGTGGAGACAGCATAACTACCAAGTCAATGACGGATACGGACCCTATCAAGAGTTTGGAGGACAAGCAAAAGTGCATGTCCAAGCTCATAAAAAACGGGGTGAATCGGCACACATACAAGAAGCTCACCCCTGGATCCAGTACATGGCGTAAGTGACCTCGATTTTCTGTCTCTTCTTGCACACTGCTCTAACTTCCATTCAGGACTTTTCCATGAGAGGAATCACTATGACATGCAACTTTGGCAGGTTGCGAAGAGCATGTACGAGCAACAGAAATCTATTTATTTAAAACAAAACGACGAGTAAATTGCATAGAACAATTTATTTATAGGCAAAATATATCTGCCCACTCAACTGCGCTCTAACAGAGTGCTATTGCTTATTTTTTAAGGCTTCACTATCAGAGACATATCCGACTGTCCGACGTTGGTACTCCTCGAATGCGACCATAATTAAAATCTTTATATCTATACATAAATAACAAACGACTTGGATGCTCTAACCGGGCCACATCAAGCCGGCTCCTCGCGCGGCTCAACGAGGATCTCGTTGACCGCGCACCATTCTGGTTGTGTGACGGCATCTGTAAAAAAGAGTTCAAGATTGAGAAGTCAGGCTCAGGGGAAGCGCCTCTTGCCGAATGGAGTAACTTACAAATCACGGCTCGTCCGATATCATCAGGCTCGAGAACCTTGGCCCCAGTAGGTTCTCCGTACAGCTTCAAAGCCTCGGCGTCGTCAGAAAGTCCCAACAGAGGAGTTTCAACGTTGCCAGGCTGAATGCAGGTTACCCGTATACCCGAGTTGGCAGTCTCGGACCGGAGGCACTGGCTCATCGCCTCAACGAAAAACTTTGACCCGGAGTAAACTCCCAAGCCGGGGAAGGCCTTGCGGCCAGCATCGCTCGTAATGTTGACAATGTGTCCCTTCCCACGAGCCAACATTTGAGGCAAAACAGAACCAATGCCAAACATGGTCCCCTTGCAATTGACGTCAACAGTCCTCTCCCACTGAAGAAATGAAGTCGAATGAGGCAAATCAGACAAGTGAATATTAGACTGAGATAGACGACTTGAGACCCACCTGGTCAAAGTTGGCAGTCGCCATGAGTGTAAAGTACATAACACCGGCCACGTTGACCAGAATATCAATGTCGCCGAGGGACTGCTCGGTTTTGGCAATAAGACTCTTCACGTCATCTAGAGACGTCACGTCCGTCTTGGATATCACCGCCTTGGAAGTGGTACCACGGCACTCCTCCAGGCAAAGTTGCTTCGTCTTCTCCAATTGCTCAACTCTCCTTGCCCCCATGCCCACATGGCAGCCGGCCTTGGCGAGGGCCACCGTGATAGCTCTGCCGATACCACTCGACGCACCCAGAACGACAGCAACTGCAAAGGGACGGAGAGTCGTGAGTAAATTCCATTCATGAAAAGGTAGGCAGTCACAGTCAACAAACGCGTACCTTTTCCAGCGAGGGGTCCTGTCGCGGCCTCGGTTCCGTTGGGGTCGATCTGAGCAGCATCGCTCTTCCTCTGGTTCTGGGGCAAGATCGACTTGAAATAATTTTCGAAGTAAGACGAGGAGACAAGACCCTTGCGCTTCATGGTCGAGCCGGCTTCGCCTAGCACTTTGTCAAACGTGGAGCAGTCCAATTCAGGGACGTTCTGAAGGTACGCCATGCAGTTATCAAGCCCCGAGATGAAGGAGAACAGGGCGCCGATCGTCTCATCCTTCGAGTTGAGGGCCTCGTCCTCAAGCGAGTTCGACCAGAGGTTGAAGTCGACGGAGTCCAGCTTGCTTCCCGTGGAGGCCGAGAAGAAGTTGTAGATGTCCCGGAAGGGAGTGAATCCGTCCTGGGTGCAGTTGAGCACATGCCCCTGCTTAAGTGTGGGGGCATGGGAGGCAAGCTGCACGAGCGACTTGGACGCGAAGTCCACCGGCGTGCACTCGAAGTTGAACCCGGGGAGGTCGATGGCCTTCCCGAGCGTGGCGCAGCCGTTCAGGATCAAGCCCTGGAAGTCCAGCGCGTTGCCTTTCGCGCTTTCGGTGTCCCACCCGATGTTCCCGAAGCGGATCGAGAGGGTGGGAAGTCCCCTCCTGCCCGCCTCGGTCACGAGCTGCTCGGCCGCCCACTTACTCAGGCCTGCAAAGTAGCGATGCGGACAGAAGTCAACCCAAACCATACAACCAGTGCTGAAGTGCACAATCTTGCATAAACTCACCGTAGCCGTTGTTCGAATCAAGTCTATCTGGCAAGCACGAGATGCCCTCGTTCTCCATGAAGACCTCGTCGGCCGTCGACGGGAAAATCCCGTTCGACGACACGTAAACGAGACTCGTCCCCTCCCCGCACTCGGCAGCGAGCCGGATCACCTCTAGCGTACCCCTCACGTTTACGTCCCTGATCTTCCCGTCGTATGGTGCCGTGAGCGACACCATCGCCCCGCAGTGCACTATGTGATCGATCGACGACGCGACCCTGTTCCAGTTCGACTGGGTCATCCCGAGTCGCTCGAGGGACAGGTCACCGGCCTCGAGCACGACTCTCGAATGATCGACGTCGTTCAGTCCATAGCGGTCGCAGTTCTTCCGGACGGCGTCGGGGTCGGACGAGCGGACGAGGCACGTGACCGTCGCGACGGGATTCGAGCGGAGGAGCTCCGCGAGGAGGAACGCGCCGAGGTAGCCGGTGGCGCCGGTGAGGAGGATCGAACGGGCCGATCCTGCGGTGGTGATCGCTTCTGGCGCGCAGGGGCGGACGACGATGTCCTGGGGCAGGACGGCGTCCTCCCGGACGCGGGCGACGATCTGGGCGTCCTTCTCGGCGCTTTCGACGACCGTCCACGATCCGCGGTCGCTGCTGCCGTTGCTCGAGAGGGCCGAGTGATCCTCCTCGTCGGGAACCTCGGACCACTATCATTGATAGGAAAAATTTGTCAGTCGATAAGTCAAACCGACAGGTCCATTCCGAACATTCAAACAACAACACGTACCTGCTTGACAACCTCGAGGGCGCACTGCTGCACGCTCATATTATCCCTGAACAACCTAGCGGCGCTCAGGCTCGAACCGAAGCACTTGTTCACCAGGCTCACGAGCCGGGCGGCGCTAAGGCTGTGCCCCCCCTCCTCCTGGAATCGGCTCTCGGAACTTAAAGCGATGGTGTCGTCCGAAACCAGTATCGACTCCCAGAGGAGCGTCATGGCCGACTCGACCTCGGGCAACGACGTGTCCCGGGGCACGCGGAGGTACTTCGCCAGCTTCCTGACGGGGCCCAGACTCGCCGGAGGGGGGCCGGCGGGTCCGGACGCGCCGGCGCTGACCGTGTGAGTCTCGTAGTTTAGCTGGAGACTCCTAAGCTTGGCCCGCCTGTCCTTCGTCTGGGCCTGCAACGCCTTCCGGTCGAGCTTGGCGCCGACCGCCGCGACGGGCAGGCTCTCCACCTCGATGTAAACCGAAGGCACCATGTAGTGAGCGATGTGCCCGTCGATCGCACGTCTGATCTCGGGACACGCCCCGTTCCGCCCGTCGATTTGAAAGTCCGCGAGGCGGGTGTCGTCCGGCTTGTCGCCGTGGTCCCGGACGACGTACGCGATGAGCTGCTTGTCCTCGCTCCCCTCCTCTCCGTCGGCCACCACGACGGCCGACGAGAGACGCACATGATCGACGAGGGCCGTCTCGATCGCGCCGAGCACGACGGAGTAGCCGCGGATCTTGACCATGAAGTCGCAGCGGCCGAGGATCTCGAGCTGCCCGTTGGGGAGGAACCTGGCCCGGTCACCCGTGCGGTACATGAGGGCCGGCCGGGTTTTGTGCTCCTCGGTCGGCGTCGGGAAGGGATCGGGGACGAATCTCGTCGCCGTGAGCTCGGGCAGGTTGAGGTACCCCCTGGCCAGCATATCGCCCCCGAAATAGAGCTCGCCCGCCTCCCCGAACGGCAACGGCTGGCACTCCTCGTCCAGAATGTAGCAGAACTCGTTGCTCGGGTATCCCACGGGGCAGAACTTGTCGGACGCGCTGAGGTCGACGTCCGGCGCCGTCAGGTCCAGCGCGGCGACCTCGTGGCACTCGCTGATGGAGTACAGGTTAAGAAGCCGGACGGAGGGGAGGCAGTCGATGACCTTCTTCCGCAACGCGAGGCTGACGACCTCTCCGTTGAGGTAAATCGTCTTAACCTTGCCGAATCGACTATTGACGTCCTTGGCGTCGACCGAGACCAGCATGTTCTCGAGCAGACTGGGCGTGAAGAGTATCTCGGTGACCCCGAACCGCTCGACCATGACCGTGAGCCTCTCCCCGTCGTAGATGACGTCGGCCGGCACGGGCAGCACGGCCCCGCCCCTCATGAGTGGACGCAGGCACTCCCAGACGAAGAAGACGTTGCACGCCACGACGTCCCCCGGCGCGTAGTCCGAAAGTGTGCGGAAGCGCCAGTCGTACGAGACGGCGGGGGCGCGGTGGGGGTTGGCGATGCCCTTGGGCTGGCCCGTGGTGCCGGAGGAGTACACGACGAAGCACAGGTCGTCGGGTCCCGCGACGGCCTCCGGCCCGGCCGACTCGTCCTCGGACCAGTTCCGCCGGTACGCCGCCAGCAGTCTGTCCAGCTCCGCCTGGTCGAAGCCCCCCTTTCCGCCGTCCTGGTGGTGCGCGCCGTCGTCCTCGCAGACTATGGCGATCTCCCCGGCGGCCGCGGGGAGCTTCCCCACGTGCTCCAGCGTGGTGCAGACCGCGCTCGGCCTGGCGTCGAACAGGACCTTCTCCACCATGGGAGTGGGGTACGCGAGCTCCAGGGGAACGTAGGCGCCCCCCGCCGAGAGGGCGGCGAGCATCGTGACTACGTAGCGGGGGCTGGGGTCCATGTAGATGGCCACGACGCGGTCGGTCGTGGTCCCCGACGAGCGGAGCTCGGACGCTAGGGTCAGCACGCGGAGCTGAGCCTCGCGGTAGCTCCATGTCGTCCCGGTCGCGGCGTCGACGAGGCACGGCGCGTGAGGGGTGGAGGCGGCCTGGGCGTGGAACGCCTCGTGTACCAATGTCGGCACTGTCATTTTTCCGGCGGAACGAATGGAGGTTATTTGTGTGGTGGAAAGCATCGAGCGGTGAGAATTGTAGAAGGGGCGAGGAGAGGACAACAAAATGACACCCTCGCGAACAGGCTTTCGAAGCAAGAGGTGCCCGGACGGCTCGGCTTCGTACTATCCATGAGCGGTGATTGTCCGATTGGCGTTCGTCGCGTGTGTGGTGTCCAATGCTTAGGCTTCGGTTCGGATCGGCGCAAAAAATTGGCGGCCCTCGGAAATCCGAGACGAATGCCTTTGCCCGCGAGGCACACGAGTAGCTCACCTTCGGTGGCCATCCTGGAACTGCCTGCTGCTCTCTGTCTCCTTGCGGAAGAGGCAAAGCTCTCTCCTCCGACCAGGAAAAGCAAAGTTGTGTTGCCTCCGAAGCAGAAGCAGGTGGCCCCAACCGTCTTCAACACAAGACCGGCGCGGCGGCACCGCCATCTTCCCTCGCCTCCGCTCCTCGCCTCGCGCTCCGCGCCTCGCTGTGCCTACAACAGCCTACAACATTGTCTTGCTTGCTAGCTAGGTACATACGCCATAGCGCCACGCGCACGCGTCATCCGTGTTTCATTTCCATCTTAAATTAGATTAAGGCTTGCCGTACTCTCTTCTCCGCCAATATTGAGTCTTTTTCAGGATGATGGTACCTTAACATATTGTAAAAAGACATACACACATGATGAATGAAGGAGACAGC
>JAAMXK010005679.1:0-11009 GCA_019693575.1 Thalassiosira oceanica | reverse complement strand
TGAACCGCCCTGCGGCCATGCATCCGGTCGGCCTTGGGGTTGGTGCACTTCTAGGTCGCTTATGTTGGCTTGAATTTTGGCCACCTGCTCGGACGGCAGAACACTCTGAGCTGACAGCCATTGAATGTTGGGTCATCCTGTCTGTCAGACTGTGAGAACACGTAGATTGTAGCTGAATGGATGGCATTAGCGGATTGATTGGGGGGTCCTGTGATTGTGTTTATATATGGTGAATTTATGCTCCCTAAGGACTGAAGTTAGGAATTTGGAGGAAGGGAGTCGAGTATAGATGTGGACTGTGTGATCAGTTCTTCAGCTAGCTATACGCTATACAGATCTGGAGCGGGAAGAAATGGAAGGGGGTTCAAAGTCTTTTATTTGAGTGAGACAGGCAATTAGATCAGCCATATTTCAAATGAAGTAACGATGGGGTGCTCTGATGGGAGATTTGAGGTGGCGTTTGGTGTTCCGGTGTTTCCCCCTCTGCCTATGGAGATAGGAAGGGAGCATGGATGTACTGAGTGAACAACACGTCTACTGACCTGGTTGGTTGGTAAAAATCCAGCAGCACGTGTCTTCCAGGTCAATATACCTACTCGTACTTGACGCACAGTTCAGGTGGCGCCAGCATAGATGGATGGGCAATGCTCGAGGGGAGTTGAGAGCAACCTGGAAAGCTGAGTGCCGAAATGAAGCCAAGGCAATAATGAAGTTGGCTGGGAGAGACAAATTCAAGCGGTGCAATCTACATGTGATTCACACATGATCTGATAGTGTGCGCCATTTGTGCGCGTGGAGTTATTTTCGGGGAAGCCTGGTAGAAATGAATTTCTAATCGTGTTGCTGTCGTGCGGTCCATTGTCACCCGCAGACGTTGAGTAAGCAAGCGCACAGCAGAGTGTCAAGTTGATGTCAAGACACAAATGTTGTGCTGCGACAAACATGGAGAATCGGCTGGCCCTCCAAGTGACATGATGGCTAGCAGTGTGCAATGACTGGCTGGCCAGTGCTTCGATCAGGATGAGTAGCGAAATAGCTGGCTGAAAGCCAACGGCTGGCCGACGAGTGCATCGAACAAGATGAGCAGCTATGCCTACCTATGATGGCGACGGCTGTTCCCGTTGAAGGAGGAATGAAGAAGAAAGAGTCTGAGAGGACCGGACGGACCCGCTCACAAATCATCTGAAAGAGAGTGAGAGCTCCGATGAATACACTGCAGGGTCCTGCCTGCAGGGGGCAACACTCCTGGACGCACCAGGGCCAGGGCCCCGCCCACTGGTGGTGGTGTTGCGGGCGCTGGGAAATGCCAACGTCACGCCGCCGACGTGCGTGCAACTGTGACCTTTGGCCGCCCAGCCTTTTCCTGTCTCTCCACCACTCATCTTTTTTGGTGATTTGGCCTCCCTTTCTCCTTTCTATACCCATCCATAGTACTAGTACCCATGATAGTTAGGAAGTGGAAAAACCACATGAACATGCATGGACGGCCACCTCATTTTTCCCCCAGCACCCCATCGTTCTGCTAGCTGAAATCTGAGCGGTCTAGGGTCTAGCAGACTAGCAAATGGCACGCAGACCCCACAGTCCACCACCATACACACATATTCACATATACAATTAATTGTTCCTTCCTTCCTTTCTCATGTAGGTTCCTCGCTCCTCGCAATCGCTCAGAATCAAATTCACAAAATTTTTATGTCAGGATCGCGATACTACACGTGGAGACATAGTTAGGTAAATCTACGTACGAGCCGCAGCCGTTGGGATCACCTACGCGGAGCGCTGCTTTTCGATCCTGACATTTTCCTATTTCTACCTAACTAAATACGTACTTTAACTAGAGGATGATAATGAATCAAATCCTCAAATTTTCATCGGCGCGGCGTCCAATTATCGATGCACTTATCATTACCCGATCGCAATATGGTTCTGGAAGTGTAATCAGAAGGTATTGAAGCAACTTTGTGTGTATTCGTGCGGTCTCGAAACTCCTATTATTGGCCGAGTTACGACGGCCGAAGAATCCTGACAAAATTTGATTCAATCAATATAATTATGCACTCGTAGTGGCTTCTAGAGACGATCCAAAGATTCCACAACTACAGTACAGTGTGGAGCCAACTAGTAGTAACTCTACAGGTAGTACAAAACTTGTAGAGGAGCTAAATCAAGTCCCAGCACTCCAGCACGAAGGAGCACGAGCACGAGATTACGAGATCTGGATTTTAAAACAAACGGTTGGGATAATAAGCATCGCAGTTTCAGAGGCGACCATTGGTGGATTCTTCGAAGAATTATCATTAGCTTTGCGTTGCAGCGGGGAAGTCTACAGAGTGTCTACATATATGATACCGTGATCTGTGTTTATGCATCTCATGGGAAAGCAACGTCCATATTATATAGGTACATATAGTAGACAGGTAATGGAACAAAGCGCTACGCGTCTTGGTGAGATACGGAAAGCATTCAACAACTGACAACTAAAATTACCAAACAAATAGAACAATCTTTTATCGCAGGGCTTCAGGGCTAGGGGGCTCCAGGGGGGCTACCAGGCAGGGCGCCCGGTACCGGCCGTGTTATAACGTTACGCTACCAACAAAGTCTCTACGATACTAGGATAGAAAGAGAGAAGACGAGACACGGCGGCGGCGAGGCTTCAGGGGGGCTACCAGGGCCCGGTACCGTGGGTCCGGGTTCAAAGCGGTGGCCGTGTACGCTACCAACAAAGTCTCTACAATACTAGCTAGTAGAGATAGAAAGAGAGAAGACGAGACACGGCGGCGGCGAGTCACGATGAAAGGCCGAACAATCGCGCTAGCCGTGTGCTTCTGCTCCGCGGGTGCGGTGGATGAGGGGGTCGGCGATTGGCTCGCCAACTGTTACGTTTGGCCTGCCGTGGGTGGTGTGCCGCCCGAACACAGAGACTCGGCGTGTGACAGAGCGAAGCAGAACGCCCTCCTGAATTCCAGGCAATTACACGCAGAGAGCCTCCCGAAATCTCAGCTAATACCTGACGACGTCTACCTCGCGATTCCCGAAGAAAAGACATATGTTTGTCCCGAAGAAGAATCAACGCAAATCACACCGAGCACGCATCTAGGTCACGCTACTCGCTGGATTCTGTCCAACGAGGCCTCCAGTGCGATAATCTTGACTTTACGCAACCCTCTCGGCTTGGAAACGTCCGCACACGACCACACTACTTTCCCAGCTCACTCGAACACCGCTGTTTATCCCTACGGCCCGATAGTGATGCCTGGTCAGATGGCTGTGGTGAATGGACGCATGGGCCAGACGTTTTTCGCACGGGAGTACATGGAAATGGCTCCGCTAGACGCGATGTACCAGTCCTCGCCCAGCTGGGAGTCGTTTAAGAGTCAGCTGCCTACCACGCTGTCGTTTCTCCCTACAGAGTCGCGCTACACGAACAGACACCGCGTTATGCATGTGCTTGGGCAGCCAGGTAGACTTTTGATGCAGCATCACAGGGAAACATTTACATCCGTAACGATTACGGTGGAGTGTGCCCCGAACTATTCGGGGGGGAGGGCGATGAGTCTGCGGGTAAAGATCGCCAGGGCACCCCCCGAGACACCAATCCCGACTGCAACGTGCTCAAGAAGGCGTTCCTCAACAAGGTGAGGCGGCAGCCAGCGCTGCTATCTATAACTATTCCGTGTTCCTCATCCACATTCACAAGGTCGGATGCCCCATTGACATATACTTCAGTCCCGAGAAGAGAAACCCGGATTTTGAGTGCGAAGTTTTCTCAAAGCATCTGGGTCCACTTGAACCATATCTGAAAAAGGGACCCGCGCGCGACATCGACGGGAAGGGCTCACCGCTTTTCTTTTTGAACACGTATAACGGCCATACTTTCACGGCGGTAAGTCTCCTCGATTATGTGTGTGTGCAAGCTCTCCGCACTGACACGCATAATCGAAAAACATCAAAGAGGATGTCGCATGACCAATCGCTGGTTGCAAGAATAGAACTCAATCACGACAAAGTCACCGACTGTCCAGAGCCGAAGAAGCTCGCAGAGGGAGTTGTACCAACGATGGAGATGTTGCCGATGAATTCAACGGAATCACTTCATTTGAGCAACAGGTGGTTGGTTGAAGGAAGCCAGAACTTCACTCTCCCTGCACTGGCGAGGAAGGCGAGCCAGGTAAAAGCCCAGCCTGAATTAATACATCATGGCTCAAACAGGACCGTTTTAGTGCTCGCATCGTGAAGTTGCCGCAGGCCCCACCGTAACACTAGTGTAAAAAGAATGTATAATAAGTTATAGGACACCGGACCGATGTCGTACGCACGTTGCGGACATGTGTTATTCTAGTTTACATTCCGCCATCGCCAACCTGCTTTCCCTGTGATTGTCTTTCTGCGGCCAAAGCCAAAATAGCTCCGATTTCCGTGCCCTCCAAGTGAGTATTCGTTAGCTTTTGCTTCTTCGTCGTATAGTACCTCCGCTTCTTCGGCTTGCCATCGTTGTCTAGATGGCTCCGCTTCTTCATTCTGGGACGGCTCATCTTCTCTCCCGGCTCGATGAGCTTGTTCTTTACCAGTGCCTGATAGTACACGGACGAAGTAATTGAAATCGTAAGAGGCGCGCCGGACCAGGCGACGGCGAGTGAAATACTCATGGACGAGGAGAACGGCAAGTTCTGTCTCTCGAGCGCCCAGGCTGACGCCGTGCTGAGGCTGCAATTTGGGACAATTGACTCGTCTCAACGGAAAGAAGCTCAGTGACGAGAGGGCGACTCTCGCTGAGAGCCAGGTGAACTTACGCAACCTGCTTGATAACGACGAGGCGGTACGGGACGTCAAATATGTACTAGAATATGATTATCTTCCAAAGACCGACCATGTTAGACATGGTCTTAGTGTATCCACCCAAAGCCGGCGGCGACCGTCTATCGATCTCTCTTCTTCAGTGTTGGATTCACTTGACAACTATTTCATGGGCATGATCTAGTGTCTCCCCTAATCGCCAAAGGCTCCCTACATAATTAACCAAGAAAAGGCAACAAGTTTGCAGTCGTGGTCACATCCTACCCCCTGAAGCAGTGGCAGAACCTGCGGTCATCGTCCCCCATGCTTAGCACAGTATTCAGTGGTATTCCTCTGAGGGCCAGCTTCAGTTCATTTGTTTGCAAATTGTCTTGAAGGGTGTTTGCCCGTTCACGGTTTCTATTGTTCTCCTCTTCAAACATGTTTTTCAACAACACAGCTTGTTCAACATCAGCCGTCAGCTTCTCGATGGTTCTCTCTTGTTCCAACTTCTCACACTTCAACTCTTCGATCTCACGACGGAGCTCGCTGTTTTCCTCCTCCCTGTCGAAAATCTTATCTTGCTTCTTATGGCATCCTTTGCAGCATTCGATTTCTTTGACATTTACTGTGTCGTCATCTGACAACAACGACGTTGATAGCATTGTCTCGTTGCTATCATGCGAACCATTGCCACCAGTTGGGATGAAAGGAGAAGTCATTGTTTGGAGTTCTATTCGTCCATTTATCCTCTGTATCGTAACCAGAGACATTAAATATTTTATTCTCTTCGAGGAAAGTGAATCTCTTTTGCAAATGTTTGTTCCTTGGTTGACGTCTCTACTGTAGAACTCATCAGTGTAGCAAGGTTTGTTCTTCTGGTCTCACCTTAAGACTGAGCTTTTTGTTTAATCTCTCATCATCTGCAAACCACCAGGAGTGAAGACGAAGACGATGCAGCAGCTATGTCGCAGAGTGCTCAAAGCGACCTCCAGTCCAACGTCAATGATTTGGAAAAAGCTGGTGTTCCCCGGTTCCATGCTTTTCTTATCTTAAGCGTGCTTAAGTTATCCAATGATGGAGCCGCAAGTCTCTGGTGGGATTCCAGAAATGACTCCTCTGCCAGTGCCATTGACACCATTTTGGGCATCGAGGAGGCCGATCTGATACAAATCGTGTTGTGTCATCATTCGAATGTACATGCAGGAATAAAAGATGTTGCTCGAGATCTGAAGAGGGATTTAGCCACCTCAGGCACCGTCTCCCTGGAATTCTTCGACCCTCAGGTTGCGCCTGATTGTACGCCAATTTGTTTCAATGTGGCTTCAGTAGCAATCCACACTGGAGGATTGCCGTCTACCGCCGCTATTAATGCATGTGTGAACTTCGGTTTTCAACTAGGGTCCGCTGCAAGGGACCGGTACAAGCTTGGTAATGCCGATTACCTTGCACTAAGTGAATCGCAGTCGTTTTTTTCGGGGGTATTAGACACAAATACAGGCGTCACATCCATTCGTCTAAGACAGGGGGACCTGTTTCGAAATGAAGATAGAAGTCAGATTACCGGTAGGCTCAAACGTGCCTGTGATGAACGGCGTAATGTTTGGATTGGTGAGTCCTTTGTCTGTCTTCAGGTCACCCATATCATCTCCTATCCTTCTCGCTCATCATTGTTTTCTAGTGATCACTGTATCACAACACACCTTCCTCATTGGGGGCCTTGGGGCACAGCAACATGGTGCAGATTCAAGTGGTCGCTACGTTTTGATAGACTCACTTCCTCATGAGTCTTTGAATGGTCGAGCCGATCGTGGTTTCTTCCTGATATGTGATACTCCGAGGTCATTCGAAAAAGTCTTGCTGGCAAGCGTTTCCTCGCGTCCAACCGCCCGTAACAGTGTGTCGTCAAGGTACTATGACGCAGTTGTTTTTGAAACGGGTGGAAATTGTGAGAGAGATGTGCCTAGTCCAACTCGTTTCACTGTATTCTTACACAATTCCAGTTGTTCCGGATATGTATAGAACACCTGATGAAGTTCTTACGAGGATTGGCCAAAACATCACAACCGAAAATTTTGCCGAACCACTCATGAGCCCTAACACCTCAGCAGCAATAAATGCATCCATGGCTGAGATGAATGAAGAGCAAATGGTGCTTGGCCCTGCTGCGCCTGTGCGAGGTCAGGTTGAGGTATCCCTGGATGATTCTTCCATGAAACCCCCAGCTGACAGCGGATTAGCTCAGGCGGAGGATGGTGTGCCTGCCAGAGGTCCAAACAAGACATCGGCCAAGGAGAAGAGGAAAATTGGCAGTGCCTACCAGCCCAGCCTTGAGGATGGCAATTCCTCCTCTTCAGACGAAGCAATGAATACCTTTGAGAGCCGTGAGAGACGTGAGAGACTTGAGAGGGACAGCAACAGTATAAGGAGGGGGAGGAGTAGGAGTCGCAGAGGTGTCAGAAACCTTTCCGCCTCGACCTCGCCTGTCACGGATGTGGTTCCCGCCAGTGGTCCCGCCAGTGGGGGAACATCCCACAGGAGGCGATCTCTCAGGTTGAGGAGTCGCAGAGGTGTCAGAAACCTTTCCGCCTCGACCTCACCTGTCACGGATGCGGTTCCCGCCAGTGGTCCCGCCAGTGGGGGTGCATCCCGCAGGAGGCAATCAAGTCTCAGGTCGAGGAGGGGCAAAGGCCGCACCGCCACGAATGCCTCGATCCCCATCCCCGGAGAGTCTCTCGGGACCTCGAATACCGAAAGGACCTCATCTCCCGGTATGTGCATCAAAATTGATGAGCTCCTGTGTCGCGTGTAATACTCAACTTTGCCATTTTCTTTTCTTTATTTTACTAGAGCTCGTGTCAGCTTTTGCCGCCCTTACGCTTTACAACAAGGGTACCCTGGACCAACAGAAGATTGAAGTTGTGAAGCGCCTGGCTCAAGACAACCCCGCAGCATACATTCCAGCTCTCCACTCTGTGCCCGGCGCAGGGCGCAATTTTTTCTGCACAGGTTGCCAACGCCTTGACGTCGAGGCACGGCGTATACGAACATCCGAGGGTGCGGAAGTGACTGTTTGCTCAAATTGTTTTGACGGCGACAACATTTGTCCAATGTGGGAATCCAACAAGGACAACTACGTTGGTGTTCCAACTGACGAAGAGAAGCATGCAGGCACAACATATGAAACCAACCCCTACACCATCCCCATTCTGGAGAGGTTCATCCATGAAAAGCTTACCTCCGGCCTATCGTACGAAGACCTTGTAAAAAGGCTGGAAAAAGTTTGCCCTCTGTTGGTTGGCAAGTGGTCGAAGTCTAGGATCTCAAACATCTGGAATAATGGTGGTTGTGGCATCATTCATCTTTCTCAATTGACCAGAGACTGCGAGGGCGTGGCGATCAAGACCATCCTGGAGACGGATGCGAAGGGGGGACTTACCAATCGAATCAAAAGGGAGTTTCGGGATGATAACGGCGGTATCTTCTCCAAAGGTTTTTTAGATGACGTAGTGTTTTCTGGCCGTCGCCAACGTGGTGGTGGATCTACAAACCGGCGCAGCAACGCCGCCCTTCGAATCCTTTACCCAGAATTGAGCGTTGAAGGCAACTGGGTTCAGCCAAAGGCATTGAAACGCCTGGCAGGAATGTCAAAATACAAGCACATTGTCGGGAAGACAGCCAAGTTGAGGAAGATTCTATCCTTGGTTGCAATATTCGAATTGCTGTTTGAAAAGGCGAGTTGTGTCCTGAAGGCGTGGTCTCCCGATGGACTCGATCTGGACAGTGTCGATTGGAGCGATAGCACGTCAGTCTCACTTGACGTCATGTGTGAATGGGTTGCCATTGTTTGCAAACGACTGAGCCTTTGTTGCGGAAGGGATCCAATCTTTCTCGATCTTTCCGGATCAAAAACTTCCGCAGAGAGGGCCGCGGAGAACAGACGAGTTGAGGACGCAATAGCCTCGGAAATAATGGCTGATCAATCCAGGATCATTGGCGAAATGAAGTCTCGGAAAGATAAGGTGAGACAAATTGTCATCTAGTGTGTCTTCTTCGGTCTGCCCAACATTCACACACATGCACAGAATGAAAGGATCGCTCGGAATAAGAGCAGGTTTCACGCTGCCCTCAAGAATAAATACGTCCGGGAAGTTGGCAAATTCCTGGATCTGCAACGACTCAAAGAAACAAGAACCAAGTCATATCAAGATTTTGTGACAACCCTGTTCGAGATGTTTCAACTGCTTGTCTCGGAAGCGGGCCTCACGCAGTTTGATTACGACAACATCAACCAGTTTCTGATCTTGACCGAGGAGGAATATAACGATGAACACTGCAAGATGTTTTTTGGAAAACTCATTCGCCAGTTTGTCGCCCTTGTTGCGGGGATCTGCGCTGACTGTATGTGTCTGGTCCGTGGGTTTCCTGCCGAGGCATGTGGAGTGTTTGAGATCAATCACGGCAAGCGCAACCTTCCCAATTATATGACGCCATTCGAAGAAGCCCAAGAAAAGGGTTGCCTACAGCTGATGGATAGCGTAGCTGATTACTACGACGGAAGCCTTGAATGCAAAGGCTGTCACAAAAAGGACGATCTGGCGCACAAGGAAAGGGGACAGAACCTCCCCCAGGCGCGAGTCAGTCTTTTATGCCCTGGTCTTCGCATGGGTTTGGCAAGGACACGCCATATGTCGCTACCTGTGAGTTCAGTTAATGAGCATGATGTTTCCGATTTTGTTCAATATTTTGCTAACAATGGACAAAGGACGTTGTCCTTCCAAGGGAGATCACCTCCCTCAGTGATATCCTTGATGACCCAAATGTCCTCATTTCATTCAGGATTACGGGATTGATTTGCGAACTTGAGGTGTCTGGCTTCCTGACAACCAACAAATTCATTGAATACAACGCGGATGATCTCCGTGCGATCGTATACAGCTGGACCGGATTGATCCTTGATAACCTCACAAGGGTGGACGCACGGTGGATCAACTCCTCTCGCGGTAATAAAAACGCAAATCCCTTTGGAGTTCAAGTCAAGCGTCGAAGCATCATTAATGATATTCTGAGAAATATCATCACCCATTTCTGCGGGACAGACCCAGATGAAAAGCTGAAGGAACAGCATTCCGACTTCACATCTCTGTCTCCGGGTCAGTTTTTTTCCGTCGTAAACGACCACCGGCCAGTGACTCTGCCTGATGGGTCAAAGGCGGGCAGGAAGAAAGAGTGTATATCTAATTTATGCGTCGGCGGACACAAAATTGTCCAAATTCTGGACGAGATGGTGAAAACTGAGCCACTGATGGCATCAACGAATGAGATCCGCACCTACCACCAAACCAGACACGGGAGTAACATTGCACCAGACAAGTACGACACTGTCGAGGCAAATTATTCTGCGCCGTCAATGGAATTCTTCCCGGATGGTAAAGGACCATCCTATTACTATTCGTAAATTGGTAAACAACCATCATCAAGGGGATAAAGATCAATGGCCGAGAGGTTTGAGGTGACTGTCCCGTCTTGGGTTCAGCTCTTGAATTGAGTATCGCCCTTGATGATGATGGTGAAATTAAAAAATCAGCGTAGATTAGATGTATATTCACTGTAAAATAGTTTGTACAATTTAACAATATAATTTAACAATATATCTTTAACAACACTACAACATGGACTGGACATAGCGCTATTGGTTAGAGTTTCCAGATTAGGGTTACCAGATATGGAAGTGATTCTGGAGGGAAATCGGCATATAGTCAATTAAGAGAAATATTACTAGAATATGATTATTAGTAATGCAAAGAGTGAGTAGATACTGACCAAAGGGGCAAGAAAAAATTGCAAGGGGTACCCGCAAGGAGTACTCCACTCAAATGTGATGACCAACCCAAACCGAAACAATCCCACAACAGAGAACTAAATTTGCAAGGGGGTCCCCCCTGTAGGAAGTAAATAGCAAACAGTGCAAAAGGTACTAAAGGGGCAAGAAAAAAAAATGCAAGGGGTTCCCCCCCTGTAGGAAGTAAATAGCAAACAGTGCAAAAGGTACCAAAGGGGCAAGAAAAAAAATGCAAGGGGTTCCCCCCCTGTAGGAAGTAAATAGCAAACAGTGCAAAAGGTACCAAAGGGGCAAAAAAAAAAATGCAAGGGGTTCCCCCCCTGTAGGAAGTAAACGATGTGTTGTCACAACAGGCCACGCAAAACCGCCCACGCCTCTACTGTAACTA
>JAAMXK010005648.1:0-13408 GCA_019693575.1 Thalassiosira oceanica | reverse complement strand
GGCCGAGGGGATTGACAGGTCCCGCGCTTCGAGGCCGGGCGGCGAGGACACGGTCGCCGGGGAGGAGGGGGAGGCGGGCGAGCCGGCGGCGGAGGTCCCGCGGGAGGCGGCCATGATGCCCGCCGGACCAGCCGGCCGCATGCCTGCCTCCGCGTTCGCGGCGTTCGCCAGGGGCCGGATCAATTTCCTGGTCGACAGGGAGGACGAGGAACTGTCGGACGGCGGAATCAGGAACCGGGACGTGCGGCAGTCCCTCGAGCGTCTGAGGGACGCGTCCGAGATGCTCCACGCGAGCATCGAGCGGCTGCCGGCCGCCGAGCGGGGCCTCGACTCCTCCGTCCAATCCCTCGTGCGGGCGGGCGTTCCCGACCCGGAGCGGATCGTCTCCCTGCAAGGCGACTTACAGCTTGTCCGAACCCTCCGGGCGGAGGCGCGGGACCTGGAAGCCCGGCTTCTCTCTCTCCTGCAGTCGGCCGTTCCGGACCCCGGGCTGGTCTTTCCCCTTGAGATGGAGGTCCGGGCCATGCACGAGGCCTCCTCGGGGCTGAGCAATCCCGTGCGGGCGGCGCACGTCAGGCTCAACGAGATCATCGGCATGCTCCACGCGAGCAGAGAGCAGGTCCGCGCCGCCGTCGAGGGCCTCGGCGACCGGCTTCGATCCTTCGAGCGGTCGGGCGTCGTGGACCCGGAGCGGCTCGCCTCTCTCCGGGCCGAGTCGCGGGCCCTGCAGACCAACGCGGAGGCCATCCAAGCCTCGCAGGAGATGGCCCGGAACCTCGAGGACCAGCTCGCGCCCCTCCTGGCGTCCGACGATCCGGATCTGGAGCTCTTCGCCGCCCTGGAGGCCCGCGTCCAGCGGCTTCACGACTTGGCCCGGACCTCATCCGTGAGGCGTGACCTGCACGAGGCCATCATGCAGGTGTCGGAGATCGCCGCGATGCACAGCACGAGCATGGAGCGGGTGGAGCTCGGGATCGAGGACATGAACGCCCGCCTCAACTCCCTTCTGCACGGGGACGGCGATCCGGACCTCGAGCGGGTCGTCGCCCTCCAGGCCGAGCTGCGCGCCCTGCCGGCCGAGGCGCAGAGACTCCGCGACGCGCAGGCCGAGGTCCGGGACCTGAGCGAGCGGCTCGGGGCCGTCGTGCGGTCCGACGACCTGGATCCGGGGCTGGTCGCCTCCCTCGGGGCCGAGGTCCGGTCCCTGTACGACTCGACCCGGGCCCGCATGGCGGCGGGGGCATCGGGGGTCGATCGCGACCGAGCGGAGGTCCCTGCCGCAGACGCCGACCCCCCCGCCGCCGACGCCCCGCCTCCCGTCGCCGACGCGGACGCGGACGCCCCCCCGGCGCTGGAGGAGGATGCCGAGTGGGTCGACGACGCCGGGCTCAGCGCCAGGATCCGCGAGGCCGCCGCCCGGCAGGTCGAGGGCATCCGCCCCGGCGCCGCGCTTCCCGACGGCGTGCGCCTGGACTTCGCCGCGGCGTACCCCGATCCCGACAACGAGGGGATGATGCGGGTCCCGGCCGCGATACGGGTCAACCTCGACGACCTCGTCGGGATCCCGCCGGCGGGAGGCGGAGACGCGCCCCGGCGCGTGGACGGCGCGGGCGAGGCGATGCCGGCGCTCGTGCCGGGCGGGGAGGGGAGCGATTCGTCGCACTCCGCCGCCGGAGGGCCGGTCCACGGCTCGTCCGAGTCGAGCCTGGAGGAGTCCCTGGAGTCCCTCCCGCCGCTAGTGCGCAGGAACGAGGAATCCGCGTCCGAGTCCGACACGTCCCTCTCGATGCCGTCCCTCGCCGAGAGGGCGAGGAGGATAGGGCGTCTGGGGGGCGCGGCGCCGACTGACGGCGAGGGACGGGGGGCGGCGGCGGAGGACGGCAGCGAAGGACGAGCGTCGGCGGAGGAGGCGAGGCCCCGCGCGAGTCTCGAGCGAGCACGGTCGGCCCGCGCGTCGCGCCTCCGCCTGGGCCGGCTCGTCGGGGGCGACCGGGAGGACGGAGAGGACAGCAGCGACCAGGACAACGGCGGCATGGGCGCGTTCTTCAGCCAGTTGTTGGAGGGGAGGTTCGACAGGCTCCGTCAGCGGCGGGAGGAGCAGCAGGGGGCAGGAGGAGGCGGCGGCGTCGCGGCTAGCCCGACCAATCCCCTGTCCCATCTGCGGGACTACGACGCTCGCCGCGTCTACGCCAACGCGACGTGTCCCATCTGCCTCGAGGACGACGTCAACCCCATCGTGGCGTTGCCGTGCGGCCACCCCATGTGCGAGGACTGCTTCCGCCAGCTGGGGGGATACCTCGGATGCGACAAGGACAAGCTCGTCGCGTCGGAGGGAATGACGGAAGTCGACCCTGACGAAGATGACGGAGACGACGGTGCCGAAGGCCCCCTCCAGGTCGGGAGAAGACGCACGAGATCGCGCGACCTCGACGACGAGGCGGACGGCATGCGGGGGAACTCGTGGGCGTACGGCCTCGGGCGGGACAGCGACACGTCCTCCGTCCGCAGGGAGCTCTGGTCCGTGACCGAGAACAACCTAACGAGGGAGGAGACGTACCCCATCGGGACGAGGGTATACCCCGAGATGCGCGGCGGCGTCATCGTCCACAAGAAAGTCGAGGGCACCGACGCGTGGCCGGTTGTCTTCAAGAGCCTCAACGGGGAGGAGGAGCGGTACAACATCCCGTCGGGCGCGAGCCAGATAGTGCCCGACGGGAGGGGTGGCGTGTACTTCCTGGAGCCGCACGGGACGAGTCCGGACCTGGCCACGGTGAGCTATCAGGACTCGTTCTACTCGGCCGTGGCGGCCGTGCCCTCGAGCTCGCAACTGTACTACAACGGCGCCGGGAAGGTGTGGGCGTACGTCGACAGGGAGGGCAATGAGATCGACGAGGACGGACACGGCGCCCTCTCCGACGGCCTCTGGCTCGTCGGCCCCCGTCCCGGCTCCCCCCAGCGGATCGGGGAAACCAACTCGGGCTGCTCCGACGGCTACGCCGACACGGACGGGAACGGCGGCCTTTGGTACATCGAGGAGGTCGGCGACAGCGGCGACCGGATCTGCCACGTCCGTCCTGGAGGCGCCGTCGAACACATCCCCCTTTGGTTCGAGTCGGGCACATCCGTCATCGGGTGCAACTCGTCCTCGGGCGTCTTCGTCACGGTCCCCTACGAGACTCACGACGACGACTCGTACTTTCCCCAGGTCCAGCTGGAGTGGGTCTGCAAGAGGGGCGGTGAGTGGGAGAGGTCGGCCTTGGGGGACTTCCCGAAGGACGCCAAGTTCTCGAGCGACGGGTCAACCAGAGGCCTGTGGGCGATCGCCGTAGACGACGAGAACGACGAGCAAACCATCTGGAAGGTTGACAGGGAAGGGAGGCTGGATAACATGCACTCGTGGCCGCTGCCGTTCAGGACCACTGTCATGCTGAGCGGGTGAGCATTCCTGAGAAGATTTGGAATGAAAAGAATAGGGAGAATAACGCTTATGACTTGAAGCGAGCAACAATAGAGTATAAATTATGTACGAACAATGTAATTTGCACGTGTCATCCTATTGCCTTGATGGCTCTCAATCTCAAAATGGCAGTGCCTTTCCGGCCCAGTCATAAAAGCCGCCCGAATTCTCCTCTTCCATTGAATTCACAACTTTGATAAGACTCTCCACCGTGAACTCAACCGGGAACAGACGGCCCTCTTTGACGTTTCTCTGGAACGGTTTCGACAAGCCAGTGTCTTTGGGAGAAAGCCAACGGTATCAGATCGAAAGGAACGAACACAAGAATCGGACGTCGGCTCGAGAGGGTTCTTACCTGTTGTCCCCGGATGGAGGGCTATTGCATGCGTGCCCTGGCGCTTCAGTTCTATCGCCATAGTCCTCGTGGCTTGGTTGAGGGCGGACTTCGACATGCGATATGAGATCCAGCCTCCCAGCTGGTTGTCGCAAATGCTTCCGACCCGCGCGCTAAGGTTGACAATAACAGTTGTGGTTCTCTTTGGGGAGTGTTGAGACAGAAATGTTAGCCGAAGGATTGTTGAGCGTTGCTTAACTGCTCATCTCCTCTTGGTTGGGGCAGACGCTCACGTACCTTTTTGGGCAACTCGACGTCGACGGGACCCTCGAGAGTCGCGACCTTGACCTTGGTCCGCCCTTTGCTCCTCATCAAGGGACTCAGCCCCTTCGCAAGCATTGTGGGCCCGATGACGTTCACCGCGAAGGTCTTCTCAAGCCAGTCTCTGTCGATCTTTTCGATCGCCCGCTCTGGGCCCGGCGTCGTCTTGCCGTCGCCGAGAATCCCCGCGACATTGTACAGCGCGTCCACTCTCTGGTAAGAGGTGGAGATGTCCGAAATCAGACTGTCTATTGAGGATTGATCCTCCAGGTCTAGGGGCATGACTTTCATCTTGTCGTGTTTGGCCGCGACGATGTCCAGTTCATTCGATCTCGTTCTACAACATGCGATGATGGTTGCATCTTCGGTCTATGAGCCAAAAGTGACCACAAACTCAGAACAGAAACAGAAAGGATTCTCACCCGTAGTCTCGGCAAGTTTTTTCGCAAACTGAAGACCGATTCCCCTGAAGAGAAGTATGTCGAGTCTGTTGTGAGGGAGAGTGATGCGTCACTGCTCATCATCTCGCCGTTGAGCTCACCTGTTCGCGCCAGTTACTACGAGGACTGAATTGGGGTCTGAATTGCGCTCTATGGAAGCCCGAGAAGAGGCCACACCGACGCTAGATACGTCAATATGCGGGAACACCGGCTCGCCATGACTATCGGGTGGGATTGGAGCCTGGAATGTACTCGCCCGTCGAGCTGTGGACTGCCGACGCTGCCGAGTCGACGTCGTCCCCGATCGCATATCATGCACCAACGGCACGCGGAAACCACTTGAGAAGTAAGCCAACAAGCAGCCGGTCCTCATCTTCTTCTCCCTCTACCTCTTTGTGATCTGATAGTGCTCTCTGCTCTCTTCGCCCATTCAGAGGGGGGGTGTAGTGTCACTACGACAACATCATCGACACTTGGTGCGGGCGCCGCGGGTGCCGGTGGCGATGTGTTCACTGGCGATGGCGGCTGCTGCGTGTCGATAATGGTGTCCATCGTCCGTCGTCCGTCGTCCGTCATCATCGTCCGTCCTTCGCCTTGGCTTTGCGCTTTGCGGGCTTCTTTGCGGGCGTAGGTAGTCTATGTAGGTAGGTAAGTAGTGGCGTAGGTAGGTAGCTTGGCGTAGTCAGCTAGCTGAGTACAGTCAATAGGTAGATAGATATCGTACGCAGCAGCAGCAGCGTACGTAAAGCGGCCGCAGCGAGGACTCTCACGTAAGTCTTTTTCCGATCGCGGTATGGTAAGCAGACTTTTGAAGTGTCGCAGTCAGGCATTCTTCAACCGAAGTTGGTGTTTAATTAACTTACTGTTCTACACCCAGAGCCCTCGAAAGCTCGCCAATGTACGCGATCGATCTTGGCACCAGGTCTTTGTCCCCACTTCGCAGCTTCGCCACCAACTCCTCAGCAGCCATGAGTTCGAACCCACTGACCTCTTCCTCCGTCTGGGGCGAGAACAGTCCGGGTGCAAACGCTTCATCACTCGGCCACCAGAGCAAGAAGACATCTTGGTACTCCCTGCACAAAAATCTGCCAAACTTTTCAGTCTGACCTTGGATCGAGCTTGTCACTGTGCAGACCTTTGATCGACGTACGTCTTCAGCTTCATATCTATCCTGCATTATCCCATTTCCGCCGAGCTCCTCTTGAAGCTCCCGTGTCGCTGTCTCCACTGTATCACTTCCTGCATCAACGTGGCCTGCGCAGCTGACATCGAGTAGGTTCGGATGGGTGTCCTTGTAGGGAGAACGTCTCTGAAGGAGTACTTTGCAACTCGTTTTCCCCCTATCTCCATTCGTCGTCTGCGCTAGCCAAACATGGACCGATCGATGCCAATCCCCATCCCGGTGGACGAGTCCTCTCTCCTTCGGCGATCGATCGATGCGTTTGGGCGGATTGAACTCCATGCCCCATGCCGGAGTTACTACCGCATTATGAAGTTCTTTATCTGGCGGAGTTAGATACAGATCGAATAGTTCATTTGAATCTTGGGCTAAGTGAAAGTTTGAACCAGCCATAGCCACGGTAGCATAATGTCGGAGTCCTCGCGGCGAGAGGACCATTGGCATCACCACTCTCTGTGCTATCACCTGAAGCATGCCAATGCATATCAGTCCGCGAACCATGTCAACTATCGACGCCTTTGGCTCCCATCGTGCACCAATGACAATAACCCCTACAAGGAAGGACCCTTCCGTTACGGACACTTTTGACCTTACAACCTGTGCCACGGATACGTCTTAAGTAGCTAATAAAATAACGATAGAGTCACACACATATGTACAGGGCAGGGCCCTCTAGCTAGCTAGTCTACTAGATCTACGCACTACTACTACCTATCAGTGCGAGACGAAATCCTACCTTCGAGGTAGGAGCGCCTCAAACCACTTCGCGCCGCTACAAAACACGCGGTAACGGTCATTCGATTTGAGGCACAACAAAATTCGGTAAAACGAGAAGTAGCGATACGAAGGCGAAATGACATGAGAGCTCAGAATCGTGCAAGAAGAATTTACTATTTACTAATTTACACATCCCCATCGCCGCCGTTTACCTCTGTCCGACGCTTCGGTGCTCCCCGTTTTGCTACCTTGTTGACCCCTCTCCGATTTACAGCAGTGAAGCTTCGCTTTCGACCATGAGGGACATTGAGTCTGTTTGTTCCCTTGGGGGAGCCTGGCCTTGTCCGACGCAGAGCCACGCTTCTCAACGCGCTTCGCTTCGTGTTGCGACTCCAAGTACCAAGGCTCCACGACACGGTTTTAGCCTCGCATTATTGGCGAAATCCTCCGTTGCCACTTCGTAACTCGAGTTGACAAAGCTACTATCAAGGTCGGAGAAGTCTGCGTCGCGATCATTCCCCCAATGGAGGTGCTTCTTGTCAGCCTTATCTTCCGCGGAGAAACAACGATGCCATTCGCGGCATAATGTCGGATGTGTGCAAGGAAATTAATGATCATAAATTCTATTGGGTAGTCCTTCCGACACTTGCCATCCATCTGCTTCTCTCTTCCGGCATGATGATCTTCGCTATTCAGTGCGATACTGTCACCAAGCACGTCCCCCGAATCGTGGGCTTCTCAACTGTGGGCGTGCACCCGATCGCTAGACAACTGAGCGCCGATTCCACCCCCCCCGGCCTGTTAGATTGTGCGTCTATGCGTTCATTCGACGCGCTCGACTGGCTGTGACACTGCCAGTGTCCCGACGCGACGTTGTCACGCCGATTCCACCCCCGGCCATGTTAGATAATGCGTCTATTTGTTCATTCGACGCGCTCGACTGGCCGTGACACTGCCAGTGTTCGACGTCATCATGCATGTCGGCTTCTTCGGCGTGTCACTCGGCGCCGAGCGCGGGGCACAGGACGGGGCGTAATCCCTGTGGGCGCCGGTTCTGCCCCCGGCCATGTCGATTGTGCGCCTATTCGTTCATTCGACGCGCTCGACTGGCTGTGACACTGCCAGGGTTCCGACGCGACGCATCGTCAGCCTCCTCGGCGTGTCACCACTGCCGAGGCGCGTGGGGCTTATTAGGACGGGTAACAGTAAGTCTGGGAGCGGGCGAATTCCTACCGCCCGAGTAGGATTTTGAATCACTATTTCTGAGTAGTTTTCGAAATCCTACCTTTCACGCGTGTTCTACTAGCGTCAGAACCCTGAGTAGTTTCTTGAGAGTAATCGAAATCCTACCCCAAAAGGTAGGATCCTCTACTAGCGGCCTACTTGTAGAGGTAGGATTTCGGCCATGGGCTACTAGGATTTTGGATTTAATTTGTTTTCCGGTGTATTTATCGTCCCGCTTCTTTGCGCCTCACTCATATCTTGGGGCTCAATTTCGACGTGCGAACGGACATTGTACTTGACTTAGGCGGCGCGCAAGTTGCGCAAGCAGACTGCACGAGTGGTAGGAATAACTGGGTGTACGGGATTAATATCACTTACGACCACGCGCACCCAAGACCTGACCACGCGCCAGGTTTTTAGTATGTAGGATTGATTTCGATGGTCTTGTTTGCGCTTGGTCGTCGCGCGTGGTCAGGTCTTGGGTGCGCGTGGTCGTCGCGCGTGGTCACCGCGGCAAAACTCCGCGGATCACCCGCGGCCTATTATTCCTACCACTCGTGCAAGCAGTCGGAGGCGCGGGTCGGAGTGTCGCCGGAGAGAGGGGCTCGCGTGTCGCGGCCAGTCGCGGCGACTCTCTGCCATCTCATTCTCTGCATAGCCAGCAATATCCAAACACCAGATCATCATCTACCACAAAGATCGCCCTGTAGGCCCAAGACGCCGAACCGAGGTGCGACGCAGCAGCGCAGCGCCACGTTCAGCGACGAGTTGATCGAGCACGCGAAGGGCACCGCCTACTTCGGCTCCCCGGCCCCGCGAAGAGAGATTTTCATAAACCATGTCGAACATGAAGCAGCAATCGTTAGATTCGGAGCAGGCCAAACGGGTGTCCGACGCTGATAAGGAAATGGAGATGAGGGCCAATCGGGCGAAGGCTTTGTTGGCCGAGCGCCACGTTGGGCTCAGGCAGAATCAGGTATATTCGAATGTAATGTGTATCCCAGATCAGACCAACGCACAAGAGCTCATCCCACACAACGTTCCGGTACCAATTTGGACGTTTTCTTTATTTTACTAGGCTGCTCGACAACAGCGCAAGATCCAGCTCGAGACGGGAATGACCAAAGCGGGACTGTCCAACGAGGAAAAGAAGGCCCGGCGCAAGGCACTCGAGAAGGAAGAGGCGCGAGTCCAAAAGGAGAGCCGACGCAACGTCACGTCCGCCGATTTCGAGTCATTGTCAGTTATTGGGAGAGGCGCGTTCGGCGAGGTCCGTCTAGTACGCCGCAAACCGGGCAATGCACGCGGCGAGACTGGAATCTTCGCTCTCAAGTCAATGAAGAAGGAGATGATGGTCGTGAAGAATCAGGTGGGACACGTCAGGGCCGAGAGAGATGCGCTCGCCGCGGCCGACGACGAGAATCGTTGGTTGACGCTATTACACTACAGCTTCCATGACAACGAAAATCTGTACATGGTTATGGAATTCCTGCCCGGCGGCGATTTGATGAGTTTACTCATGAAGGAGGACACCTTCAACGAGGATGCGACCAAGTTCTTCATGGCAGAAGCAGCCCATGCTATTAGTTGCGTGCACGCCCTGGGGTACATTCACGTGAGTTGAAGACTGCTGTCAACCTGGGGTCTATTGAAGGCTAATGTCGAAAGTCCCGAAATAAATAGCGCGATATCAAGCCGGACAATATGTTACTGGACGCTAGGGGGCACCTGCGTCTCACAGACCTGGGCCTGTGTAAGAAGGTTGGAGACGTCAGCCCTGGGGACCACCCGGAGGTTGTGCTCGAGATGATGAAGAGCAAACAGAAGGGAACAGGGCTTGGGTCTTCGTCTATTCCCGAGGGAGAGTCGAGTGGAGATGGCGGCCATCTTCGCGATATGTCGATCGATGGGGTTGGGGGAAAGTCGACCATACCGACGGGTGGTGCGCTTCGTGCGGACCTGCGGACGGGACAGGCTCGGAGGGAGAACGCCTACTCCACTGTAGGCACGCCCGACTATGTGAGTTACAGTCTGTTCATTGACGGCTCTTAGTCAGAGTCGTTTTCTCATTATATACCTTGACTCCACTTCATAGATTGCACCAGAGGTTTTGGCTGCGCAGAATGGTGCCTCGGGTTACTCCTACACCAGCGCCGTTGACTGGTGGAGCTTGGGTGTAATCATGTACGAATGCCTCGTCGGATACACTCCATTTTACGCAGATGACCCTGTTACGACTTGTCGGAAGATTCTTAAATGGCGACAGACACTCGAAATACCTGGGGAGGTTCGATCAAAGCTTTCAACGGAGTGTATCGACTTTCTGTCCTGTCTTCTTGCGGGCCCCGAGTCTCGTATTGGCAGTCGTGCCGATGGAGGTCCTGAGTTTGAGAACGGATTTGCTCAGGTCGTGAGACACCACTGGTTTGATGGGTTCGACTGGGAAAACCTCGCCAACGTTGAAGGGCCACTGTTGCCGGCCGGGGCAAAGGACTTCCCTCGCGTACTTGAATATCTCAAGGCATGTCCGAAGACTGACCCGAACTTCAAGCAGCTTGTGGCATTTGCAACCCAAAATTTCGACACGTTCGAAGACCACGGAACAACTCTCGACAGCGGAGGGAGGCGACGCGTTGATAGGAGCAACTTAGATCAGTTCTACGATTATCACTACCGGCGCACTCGCAAGCCGAAGGTCCCGTTACCTGATTTTGAATGAGCTCATGCGCTTGTGCGGAGGTGGCTTTTCAGAAGTGTTGGGTAGAATTACTGTCTATTAAAAGCAGCAGCAACAACAATCGCTACGTAATGCCTCTTTGTACACCCACTCTCCAGAATTCCAATGCTTGATCCGTTGTCATAAACAAATTGAGCGAGTTGGACAGCAAAGCCAAGTCCCAGGGAAGAAGTAAAGACAAATCGAAATCCACGCCAAAACCTCGCAACAGACCACTGAATGCCCCGTCATTGTGATACGCGCCACTCATCATATCGAGGGATGCAAACGACTTCCCAGTGATTGTAGGAATCCAGGTCGTTTGCACGAGGGCTGTCTTCAGTTCGGCAATTGTCGATACACTACGAAAATGTCGTCCTACAAGTCCCCCTGTCGACGCCACATGTTGCATGTCGTACGTCGATGTCAAAATGTTAATGTAGGGGAGATGTCGCTCCAAATTCCTCAGCTTGCTGGCGCTTAGTTGGTCGGTTCGATTCTGGTTCGACATCGACATTGCCAGTGGTTGCGAACCGTCGTCGAGTAGACTCTCAACGAAGTCCTCGAGAACGTCGAATCGTGAGATCTCGCCGTGAACTACTCGCGATCGTGACGAGAGCGCGAGTTCCACCACCTCTTCAATCGGAGCTTCGAGAAGCGTTGCCGTAAGCGCAAGACATCCGGCTGAAAAGCAGTGAAATCGATTATGAGGGGTCCAATTGACCGATTGAAGCCTTCCCATCATGTAGAAAAATCCGCTAAACCCCGCGCCCGGACTTCATGTTTTCGAATATGCATGTCGCATGTCAGTGCAGAAGAGCTTGCACACACGCATAATTGAAGACACTTACACGTAAACATCAACGATCCCTTTTCGCCTACGCGCCGCATCGATTTCACGCAGAGACTGCTCGCCCTGGCCGAACAAGGGCTCGAGGAACATCGCAGTGAACCGAGTGAAGAGAACTGACGTCAGCGCCAGAGCACCTGCCAGAAGCTTCCGCCTGGACATACGAAATCAAGATGGGGTTTTAGAGTCTCTCGTGCTACCGTTCGTGCTACCGTTTCGCCTGGCCGTCGTTTCCTTCGGAGCTCGGAGCTCATATTCATGGTTCATGTGTCCTGTTTTCCCGGTTGTTGTACTCGACTACGACTGTCATTGTTAAAAGAAGGCGTCATCGGAGTCGACGACCGGCCGAACTCACTATTCTGGGATCTCACGATCACGAGTGGGATTTTGCGTTCTTCGGGCGCGGAGATGCGCGCTCGCCCGCGTGCCGCGTGCTGCGCCCTTTTCCGGCCGCGAGCCGCGAGCGAGCGACAAGCCGAAAAAGATGAGGGCCACCATGCAAGGCTGCAAGGCAGGGATTATTATCGGACTCCCCGTACGACGCTGAAGGACCTCGCTGAACAACTAACAAGCTGAAGAGGCCATCGCTACCCAAATGGGATCGACCTCCTCATCGCCAAGGACAGCAGAAGCAGAGGAGGATCACTACTGAAAGCGAAGGCAGTGACCCGACACGAAAATTTGCGTGACACTCACACATCGAGCGAGTAAACAGATATGTATTGCGGGGACGAAACCGGCGCATTCATAGGCGATGTGGGAAGCGAGACGGCGCGGTTCGGATTCGGCGGAGAGGATGCGCCCAAGTGCTGCGTGAGCTCTGCCGTCTACTCGTCCTCGCCGCGTCGATCCAAGTACTCGGCGCCAGTGTCATTGCTAAATCTGCCACCCGAGCTTGCTGGTGAAAATGGAGAGGAGGGCGCCGATAATACCGTGGGATTCGATAATACCGTGGGATTCGTCCCTGTCTACCAGAGCATGAGCTCAAATTGCGGCGTCTCTAATGCGACGAAGAGTGGTCTTATGGACGTGGATGCTTGGGCTTGTCTGTGGGAGTACTCGTTTCAATCGATGTGCGTGAGGGGTAAGGGGAAACACACACTGGGTCACAGGTGCCAACCGGATTTCCACCCCGACGGGTCGTCACAAACGATGTCAACGACAATCGACCATCCACTGCTCGCTGTGGACTCTACAGGACACGACTTATCGACGAAGGACCGCGAGTCCCAGTATGCCTCTATGTTGGAAGTCATGTTTGAAGCGCTCGACGCCCCAGCGGCATACATTGCACCGTCGTCTATCCTGTCCGCATTTGCTCACGCGAGACAAACTGCGCTCGTTGTGGACATTGGACATTCGGGAACGAAGGTGACGCCAGTTCGCGATGGCTTTGCGCTGAGATATGGCAGCGTTTTCAGTGGACGAGGAGGAAAGTGGCTCGGACAAGTCCAACAGAGTGTTCTGACTGGAAAGTGGAACGTCGATGGAAGTGTTGTGAATAGATGGAATGGCTGGGGTGACTCAAGCAAAGGAAGCGCGCCCCCGTGTGCATCGAAAGGCGTTAGACCGCGGTACTTATTAAGGTCGCACGGCCTTTCTGAATGTAGGCTGGAGGCATTGAAACGCTCTTCGTTTCATTCCATGGCAGCACATGAAGTCATGTATGAAATGTTTACTTCACCACACGTCAAACCGCTTGAGACCAGCCAAGACGACCCAGATCCTTTTTGTGGGTACGGTGATAATTGCGAGAGCATGCAGATTGACGACGGAGATGGGAACGAAAACATTGAATCGATGAATGATAAGGATGATCAAGAATATGAGGGGTCCCACGTATTGCCCGATGGAACTCGGATTGACGTCACAAGTTGTCGTGCGAGCAGAGATCTGTGTCGAATTCCCGTGAGTGCCACCTGAGTTGTTCTTTGGACGAATGCGTTTTCTTTTGACTTTTTTGCGTAGGAACTATTGTTTGCCGAAACTCTGCCAAATTTTGTTTGCGAAACAGCTGATGAGGACAAGATGGTGTCCGTTCATAAATTGATTCACATGAGTTTGTCGCAGATACTTGACAATGAGCTGAGAAGGGAGCTGGCGTCCAACATTGTTTTGGTCGGAGGCGCCTCGCAGTTTCCAACGCTTGACAAAAGACTGTCGTCTGAA
>JAAMXK010005636.1:0-10619 GCA_019693575.1 Thalassiosira oceanica | reverse complement strand
CCCCTGGCGGCCACGCCGCGCCGCCCCACGGCGGCGCGCAGGACCGGTGCCACAGGGTGGGGGACCGGGCCGAGACGAACCAGCTGTACAAGACGGAGATGTGCCGGAACATTGTGGACACGGGCTTCTGCAGGTGGGTGTTTTATCGGCCGGGCCGCCGGCGCGGCGCCTCGCTCGGTCGGCTGCTCGGTGTGTGAACCTGCTCTGCTGACCCATCGCCCCCTCCAGATTTGGGAGCAAGTGCATATTCGCACACTCCGAGCAGGAGAGAAAGTCCCAGAGCGTGGACGACATGCTGAAGGAGGAGAGGCTGTGCCGCCCCTGTCCGATCCATATAATGACGGGAAACTGGTAGGTGACGAACTCGCTTGAATTGAACTTACTATTCGTTTTCATTAGATGATTCCTGAACTCAATGGACGCCCCCTTTCGTCCACGAAAGTCCGTACGGCCACAGGTGCAAGTACATCCACGACGTGAACGTGACGAGCTTTGAGTCTACCAACAACATCATGTTCGAGCATCTCCTCAAGCCGAAGAAGAGGGACTGCGACACCACCATCCCGCCCGACCGGCTGTACCACCGCATCATCAACTCGATCACGCAGTCGAACCCGCTCGTCGACCCTCGGAAATGGAAGTACTGCCGGCCCAAGTCCTCCCCGACCGCCGCGGCTGGCAGCGCGTTCGATGACACGTGCAAGCTCGTCTGGAACTCGGCGCCCGTCTTCCCAGGCTGCGGGAACGCCGACTGCGAGCTCGCCTCGCTGGCCAGGGTCGCCGGGGCGAGGAGGGCCTCCGGGGGCGGCATCAACAGCTACTCGAACATCGTTGCAAAGAACAACCCCCAGGTCGCCTTTACCGAGGTTCACAAGCTCGGCATCGTGCTTCACATGCGATCCACGAATGACGCGCACGTGGACTTCACCTATGCGCCTGTCAATTGTAAGTCTCCACAATATGCACGCCTCTCCATCGCATCGACCTGGATCGTGGGTTCGAACTAATCACCATTGTGCATCTATTAGATCTGCACGAGCAGCCCTGCATGATGATTCAGGCGCGATACTACCGTCTGCTCGACCCTCGTCGATTGACACGGAACGCCGTGACAATTTCTGACTACCTTGCTGAAGTCTCATATGAAACGTACCGGGACCGGGCCAGGAGTCCAGACGATACATTCATCTGTGCTCACGAGTTGGCGTTCGACTCCAAGTGCAAAGAGTGAGTCTCCTCGATTATGCGCGTGTACTAGCTTTTCTGCACTGACACGCATAATCGAAAACCTTCAGATCGTGCAACCTCTCCATGTAAGTCAATGCTATCATCCGCTGATTCCCGCGCTAGCAGTCGAATTCTGATTGTCCGATTCGTTAGATGGTTCAATGCCACTGTAACGACGACTCCCCGCGGGGGCAAGCGACTCGTGACAAAAAAGGACGATCTCTGGCAGACTGACGACAAGAGCGGCGCCCTCTTCCTCATGCCACTCTCGAACAGCACGTTTTCGCAGAATCTGCCACCCATCTCACCTTACGTGGCCATGCAGCCCGTGGACGACCTTGACGAGAGCCACCTCCTCATCAGGTGCATCCTGGAGAGCCGAATCGAGGCCCTCGTTCGATCGCAGGGCATTGCGTACCAGCGCATCGGCGAAGATCTCGACATGCTTGAGCAAAGGTTCAACACTCTTTCCGAGAACATGAAACGCTGGATGTGGCCCACGACGTCCAACTTTCTCCACTTCTCGAAGAAGAAGGAGGACCAGCATCTCGCCGTGTACGATCCGCCTCCCGCCGTCGGCACGGACGAGACGATCCCCAAGATATGGAAGACCTTCATGACGAACATCTCGCACACCGAGTCGCCTGGCGCGCTCGGCGGAGGTGGCGGGGTCGAGGAGTTGGACTCCCCGAACCGCTTGTCTGTTTTTGGCTCGCTCACGAGCAAGGTCCTCACGATCGACGATGGGAAACCCCTACTTTCAGGGACCACCCATGAGGATGACATCTTGAACATGTCTCCCGTGGAGCTGGTTGCGGAGGAGACATGGCGTGAGATCCTACTCAAGGACCAACCCGATGGCCCGTTCCAACGAGCCTTTCGGGCGAGGTCCCTTGGCATTCCCGCCTGAAGCTGACAGTCGGTGCCTTGGCCTTGTCCTCTGACCTTGAATGCTTCTTATATATAAGTCCTATAGACAATACATTGTTCATGAGCCGAAGTCTTTGCAGTTTGTCTGAGTTTAGCTTAAAACTTTCCGCCTTTCTTAATGCCCAATTTACCGGACTTGGCCTTGGCGCGGGCGGCCCCAACTCCACCTCCAGACAGCAAGCCACCTCCCTGTCTAACTTGTTGATTCATAGTGGCCTGCTCGGCTTCCAGCCAAGCGTGATTCTTATACCTCTTCTCCCTCGCCTTGTTATCGGCAATACCCTTGGCCTTGCGCCGCTCGCTCTCAATGTACTGGCCGTCCAAACGCAGCTCCCGAATGACAGCCTTCTTCTCGCGCTTGTACTCGCGCCTATGCCTATCGTGCTCGGCTTGGATCGCGGACTTCCCTTTGTCCTTCGACATGCTGTATCTAGACGGGTCTTCCATCCTGGGAGCCAGCGTCTTGATCGCTAATTCCTTCACCGACGCGGCCTTGCGGCGCTGCAGGGGGAGACGCGGTGTGTCTGATGCACAAGTGAGTGCGGCAGCTCGAGCCACCTCTGCTATTCTATTCTTGGCGGTTTGTGGCAAGGGCGCGCCCTTTCGCTTGATGCTAATGAGGAGAAGCGACTTCAGAACTTCGTTGAAGATCTCGCGTTCCGAACCCTCATCGGACTTGCCGATAGTTTCAAGTGCCCCTTGAACAAAATGAAGCGTTGATGATAGAATCGCCGCCGGGTTCAAATTAGACTGAATCTCATCCTTTTCGAGCGAAAATTGTACGTCCTCGACACTGCCAGCTGCGCCAAGATCGTCTCTTAAACTCATCAGCTGAGGACACTTCGTAACACTGCCGAGGCTAGGCATCGGGCTTGCGTCGGCTACGCTCTCCACATCATCTGCATACAATCTCAGGACGCCGGCGAGGAACGCCATGGCCTCAGGCGCCACTCGCTTTGCTCCCTTTGTATACTCCTGCATCAGCCCTGAGCAAAACAAGCCCCTGACGACATCGCATCGAGTCCGCACGGGTGTCTGCGCCAGTATCTGCCCCAGCAGAATCAGCGCGGGAGTCACGACGGCGTGCCTGCGGTCCGTCGGGGGGAAGATATGAGGCAGCGCTCTCAGTAAGAGGAGTGTCCCGGTCGACGGCCACGCCGTGAACTCGTCCTCGCACGCGTCGCCCAGCGGCGTAACCTCCACGTCGCGGAGACGCTTGGAGTGCGCCTTCTGGAAGATCCCGAGGCGGCGGCCCCAAACTGCCCCCGCGCATTCTGGCGAGTCGTGGCTCATGGCGTACAGCGTCTTCACGATACAATCGAGCTGGCCGTACCTGCCAAGATCCTCGCCGCCGTTGCCGCCGTGGAAAATCGCGTCGCCCACCGCTATGAAGCGCCGGAGGAGCACGTCGTAAAAGTTCTGCATCCTCTCTCGATTTCTATGGTCCAGTCGTACAGAGTTGGCGGCGTGGATGCGTTGGATGATCAATGAGGCGTCCTCGCCCGTCGACGCGTGTTCTGCTATCAAGTCATTCAAGGACTCGATCGTCGTCGGCACTTCGAAGACGAACGGCATGGACTCCCTGTGGGTGAAGAAGAAAACACGCATTTTCAGCAATGGTTTCAAATAAAATGTCATGACCATGGAGACACGCGGGGGTGTCGGGGAGGGAGGGCACCCGTGCCGTTCTGGAGGGGCAAACTGGTCTCAACCAGCCCGGAGCATCGCTTCACGGTCTGCCACACAACTGGTCTCAACCAGCCCGGAGCTCGGATGCTTCTCGGCCAGAGCGGATGTCTCCCTTCCCGACATAGATTCCCTGTTCAAACTCCTCGAATCCTAGGACATTATCCATCGTCGGGCAGGAGCTCAGGTTTCCTTGGCTGTCGTGCCGAACGGTGTCGATCAGGACTCCCGAACCACTCACGAACAGGAACGAGTCCCCGCGGGTACTATGTGGCAACTTCTCAATGTAGGTGGGACAACTCCAGCGCACGAGACGAGGGGCGACAAAACGCCGCCCTCGACCTCGCAAATCACCGCGTGGGAATGTGCGATGCGCGCAGATTCGTTTGAGGTCCCACCGCGTTTCGGGCCCTTGGTGCCCGCGAGGCTCAAATCCTCCCACGATTCTCACCGAGACTCCGAACTTTCAGCGGTGCAAACTCACCTTGCGCGCATCTTGGCCTTGAACCTCCGCGCCTTATCGGACTTCTCCCCGTCTTCCTCCTCCTCCTCGTCTTCGCCGCCCTCCTCTTCGTCCCCATCCTCCCGGCTCGGCATCGCCCGGACATTATCGGCCGTCACGCCCTCCTCGGCGTCCCCGTCGTCGTACGCGATGTCGTACGTCGTTCCGCCGCCGTCGGCGCCGTCGTGGACGGCAGTGATCGTCCCCGAGTACCAGGTCTGCTTCCCGCCGTACTGGTCGGACGCGCGGTAGTTCGCCTCGACCTTGGTCCCCTCCTCCAGTTTTATCGCCTCGCCGGAGGCATCGTCCTCGGAGTCGCTGTCCTCCTCCGAGTCGCTGTCCTGCTCCGAGTCGCTGCCGTCTTCCGAGTCATCGTCCGACGGCTCCTCAGCCGCTTCATCTTTTTTATCGTCCCCGACCTTGCCGACCACCTCGCCCTTCTCGTTCAGGTAGACGAGCCCGTCCGCGGTGAATCGAACCTCGTTCTCGTCCCCGTCCGCGCCGCCGCCGTCGTCCGAATCGCTGAGCTCCTCGGGATTCGCCGGCCCGTCTCGCTTCCTTCTCTTAGCATCCTTCTTCGGGTCGGTCCTGCCCGGCTTCTTCCTGCGCCTGCCGCCCTCGTCGTCGGATATGTCGCTAAGCTCGTCGTCGCTGAGGAAGTCGCCGGCCATGCGCGCGAGGCGCTTCGTCTCGAGGTCGTGCAGCTTCTTGGCCGACTCCTTCGCGATCTCCTCGGGAGTCTTGGTCCGGTCTGTCGCGGCGACCTTACGCTCGAAGAGGTATTCCTTTTGTTATATGGTGTGTCAGACGAGCAAGTTTGGGGAGGGGCGTGTGAGATGATGAGAGACATTTCTCGTCGGGCAGATTCACTGAACATGCAAAGTTTACGGACTCAAATAGTCTCTCTTCGGTTCCGCCGAGAGCACTATAAATACATCATCAAACCTCTTCTTGTAACGCACCTTCATCTCCCTGTCCCACTCGTCCATCTCCGCCTCGTCCCTCTCCAGCTTCCCCGCCTTCCTCTTCTCGGACCTGACCCGCCTCTCCTCCTCCTTGTCCCTGAACTGCAGCAGGCCCGCCAGCTCGCCGAATCCCTCGTCCATGTCCTCGAACGTCTCCCTCTGGTCCTCCGCCCTCCTAAGCTTCTCGGCCTTGGCCATCTTCTTCTGCATGATCCGCTCCTCGAGCTCGGCGCGGCGGCTCGTGTACCGGTCCCCGAGCGTCTCGCCGCCCGCCCCGGACGAGGGGCCGTAGGCCGAGGTCTCGTCGCGACGGACCCGGTCGAACCTCCCCCCGCCGAAGTGAAGCTGCGTGTCGAGGTTGGTGATGTCCTCGTCGTCGTCGGACGAGAGGTGGACGTCGCGCGTGTCCGCGTAGGACTCGTCAATGGCTTTTCCCTGAAAGTTATTGTATGTTCAACGAGGGTGCATGCAGTGCGTCCGTCGCAATTGGCAAACGGGGGTTGAGTCGATCCGCTCCATCAAGTATATACCTGTCAATTGATTTGGACTCACGCGATGTGTCAGCCCCTCGCCGCCGCCGTCCTCGTCGTCGAGCCTGAACGCGTCCCTCTTCTTGCTCCTTCTCACCCTCTCCCGCACGATGCGCTTCAGCATGACGTCCTCCTTGCTCGGGCCGTCGTAGCCCCGCCGAACGCCCGCCTCGCCGATCCGCCGGTCGACGAACTCGTTCGACTTGCCGGCGCTCTCGAGGCGGTGCTTCAGGTGCTGGTTCCGGAGGGCGATGGACCTGGCCAGCGAGGACTGGTCTCCTTTCCCGCCGCCGCCGCCGCCGCCGCTCCCCCCGGCGCCGGCGGCGTACTTGGACGCGGCGCGCTGTCCCGGCGTCACCTTGTTGTGGACGTGGTGCTTCGTCCTCGTGGCGGTCTGCCGGGCGAACTCGAACTGGTTGACGTTCCGCGTCGCCCGCTGGGGGATGCCCCGGGGGAGGGCCCGGGCCGACCGGCTCTGCTTGTTCTTCGACCGTCCCTTGCCCATCTTCGACGTCGACGCGGAAGATGAGGCCCCCCTGCTATCCACGACGGGTGTCGATGGTCCCCGCCTGTAGGGTCTGCCGACCTCTGCCTACCTCTACATACTCTCTCTACAATACTAGCTAGTAGAGTACTCTAGCTAGTAGAGTCTGCCTGCCGCCGCCGCTGCTGGATGAGAACCATCTCATTTGGGTGGCTCCCATCTACTCAAAACGGGATCGGAACGGGACAATCCCGGCACAACGTCGAGGATGCACCGCCGATGACGAAGATGTGAGTCACTCCCCCTGGACGATAGGTACATACTGGCGATGGCTGCGTTGCGACGGGCTCGGGCTCTCGGTGGCGGAAGACTCAGTAATATGAAGAACTTTCCCCAGCACAGCACAGAGTCTAAGACGAACCTGTGTTTGTTTCAAGCGTGTAGCACTAACCTTTGACCTTGCAGCAATGGTGTCGCGAAGTCGGCGGACACTCTTCCTCGCAGCACTCGTCGGCGTCGAGCGATGCAGCGGCTTTGGAATGCCACAGCCACAACCGAGGTCTAGGAGTGCGTGCGCGGACCAGCAAGGTCGCGCGGAGGACACCGGCCGGAGGGAAGCCCTCGGGCTGCTCTCCGCGATCGCGGCGACGGCAGCAGTCGCCGCCCCGGCGGCGCTGGCCCTGGACTTCGACGCCTTCGAGTCCTCCGCCATCACTCCCCCCCCGTCCAATACCAGGAAGCTCACCGACGACGAGGCCCTTTGCATATACGGCGCGCCCGGGAAGGAGATGGGGGAGGCCTGTGCGCGGTCGGGGGCCAAGCCGAAGCTGCCGAAGAGCGTGTCGCCGACGGGCAAGGCCGACCGGGGGGACTACCTGGCGTGCAAGTACGAGTATCCGAAGGACAAGAACGGGGAGTACGTCAAGACGAGGGTCTGTAAGCCTTCGAAGGAGTGGACGGGCGCTGACTGACGGAGGGGGTCTCTGATTTCATGGCGATCGATGCTGTGAAATGTGTGAAAGCTGCTCGCTCGCAGGCTTCGGGGTTATTTGATTTGAGACTCAAGTTAAGAGTTGGGAGAAGTTGGACTTCGCCGATCGTTCGAAGAAGCTGGCCAGGGTTGGTGCACTCATCGCAATATCAGGACAATATGCAGTTGATTTATAGTACGTTGATTTATAACACATAAAAAGACTTGTCGAAACTTTTTGCAGTCCCTGAAGGCATACAGGGCCCGAGCCTGCGAGATTGTTTCGCGACTCGCGGACGGATTCTTCTGTCGCAACCTCACTAGATCAACACGACAACGAGTCGCTCAGTCTGCTAGGATGCTCCTGGCTTTTTATCTACCCCCAATTTCGACCAGTTTGTACCTTGTGGTAGGCGTCGGCACGTGCAGGAAATTCGAGTCGCTCTCATGTTCGACACTGTATGACCCGTATATCTCACATAGTTATCGACCATCAAACTCTGTCCCACTAACTTGACACCCTCATTTAAATCTCTTTTGAATGAAGAGTAAAAACAGGATGAAGAGGAGGTGAGTGCGTAATCCGCATGTTATGACCATGGAGACACGCGGGGGTGTGGCGAGTCAATACCACTTGTGCCGATCATGAGTTACCCCTCAACACACGTTAAGCATCAGTGGCACGGGCGGGAGCGCCGAGGGTCCTCGCCGACCAATTAGTTGGCTCTTCACACTTAGTTGACGGTAACTAGTCCTCCCATAAGGAGGTACATGATGCAAATGGTCGCCTCGTCAAAAACACTTCTACGCGGACATGATCCGTAGAAGAGGTGCTTCGACCCCGCGAGTACTATGTGGCAAGTTCTTCATGTAGGTAGGTCCTCGGGACGCACGAAGCGAGGCGACAAAACGTCGCTCTCGACCTTCGCAAGTCAGCGCATGAAGAATCTCTGGAACGAGATGGTGCTGCGCGCACGAAACGAGTTCCACCATTCCTCCGTCCCGTTAACTAGTCATCAGGCGACTCACCAGTATGACAGCTCCTCAGTGACGACTATTTTTGAACAAAGGACACGACGGAGTGAGTAAGTGAATTATTCTGCGTGATGTTATGACCATGGAGACACGCGGGGGGGTGGCGAATCGATACCATTCGTTCCGATCATATGAACCTCAAAGCATGTATGTGCTTGGCGCGTTTCGACGCTGCTCGGGTCTTCGCCGACCATAGGGTCCAGGCGAACTTCTCTTTATAGAGAAGCAAATGATGCAAATGGTCGACTCGTCAAAAACACTTCTTCACAGAAACATCGATCTATGAGAGAGGCTCACAGATTTCTAGAAGATTCGAAGGGCCTAGGATTCGATATCTCGTAGACTCCCCCAAAAGAAGTGCTTGTCCCCGCGGGTACTATGTGGCAAGTTCTTTATGTAGGTGGATACTCGGGGCGCACGAAACGAGGCGACAAAACGTCGCTCCCGAAGTCGCAAGGCATCACATGAAGCATCTCTGGGTCGAGATAGTGATGCGCGCACGAAACGAGTTCCACCATTCCTTCAACCTGACAACTAGTCAACCGGTATCTTTTGATTTGGTGCAACTTACATTATGGTAGAGTAGTAATGAGCAGCCCATCTTCTCGTGCTGTGAATCAAATAAGAAGAGTGAGGAATGTTGATTGCCCCGAAATCACGCGGAGGTTTCAAAGAGATTGACAATTGTTCCGAGCAAGCTAGCGCCCCAATTTGGATCCCAAATATGATGCATCCTGCATTGCTGCAAAAGTCTAACTCTTCAACTGGCGCACCCACGTCTGGCGCGTTCAGCCCTACATAGATATCTAGGCGCGCCAATTCCGCGAGCATTTTTGGCATGCGATTCTTGTTCGGTAGGACCTCGAGCGCACGATCGTTTTGGCAGCAGAAGGCCGTGATGATCCCATCTGTGATGCACGCTTATCGTTCGAGCTCTACCGTCTCCACTTCTTCTGCTGATGACACGGTCCTGGACTCACCTTCGTCAATTAGAACTTGATTTCCACGAAACTCTTTGTGTCAATTACAAGATTAGCTTTTCGACTTCGGGCCTGCTGGCTTCGACATCCACGCTCATTGCGAAGTGAAAGTCGTGGAACGTCAGGCCCTTGTCCCCGTGGGGTTCGTCCGTCACCTGGGACTTCGTCCTGGGTGGGCGGTACGTCGAGCAGCGGACGGTGCTCTGAAATGCCCAACCTTTCACCATTTTCCCACGCGACCCGGGTTTACCTGGGTCGTCTGACGATTCCCCGGCCTCTTTGATGTTGTTTACGTCATCCACGAGTATTCTCTCCATGGACAGGTGCGGGAAGTGGTTGGTGTTGGTCGCCAGCAGCGATATCTGGAGGAGGAATCGAGACGCGTCGTGGAAAGTTCTATGGTAGAAAACCTTTTGGAGAAATTTTGGGGCTGGGGGTCCTGTAGCGGAGGTGTCTTCGATGCTGCATTCGTTTGCGTCGAGCAGTGTCCACCCGACGACTGTGGGGAGAAGATCCAATGCTTGGCTGTAGGGCAGCGATGCGCCCGATAGCCCGTACGGATCGCACTGCTTTGTGGGGCGTTTCGCCGTCGGGTCGGGCCCGACTGGTCGACCTTCGTTCTCGCTCGGTGTCTGGATGTCATCGCCTTGCTGGCTGCTGCTGCTGAAACAAAATGCCGAGGCCAATGCCAAGTGTCGAGGTTGGTGACACCTGTCGCCGAGGAGAACAGATCGGTGGGGCTGTGGTGATTGCGGTGATGGATGGACGCCGAGGGGATGAGCCTGCACTGCCCAGAGTAAGCAGCAGCGTCGCCCAGCCAGGGCGCGAGACGTTCGAAATAGACGCAGGGATGGCGAGAAACTCATCGTCTGCATGTGAGCAGTCATTCGGAGGAGAATGAGGGACAAATTAAATGTCAGAAGGCAGAAGGGGCTGAAAATTGAATTGCAAAAGAAAACGATGGAGAATGTGGAAATCGAATCCACGACCTACTGCATGCGAAGCAGTCGCTCTACCAACTGAGCTAATCCCCCAACAATAACGCACAGTCAAAATAATGTGTACAAAGGTATTCTATACTGGTACAAGGCTGGCCGCGCCGCCCCGCCGCGGGCCCAGGCGGGCCACCATGGCTCATCCCGTGCAAATTAGTGGCAAATAGCAACTACCTTTACATACAAAAAAGTCCGACGATTTTGGACGGATTCAAATCCCATATCCAGAAAGGGTTCAAATCCCACCTGTATTTTCAAATCCAGGGCAGTCAAATTTGGTTGACCCAACCGCTGTCGACCCAGAATAGCAAAGGA
>JAAMXK010005617.1:0-10773 GCA_019693575.1 Thalassiosira oceanica | reverse complement strand
CGAGAAGCCGCGATCCGCGAAGCGCGAAGCGCGAAAACCCCGCCGCAAACGGGGCGGGGCGGGCTTTTATGTCAATGTATGGTTTCCTCATTCGATCCTTCTGTTCTCCTCTGGGACTCCTAATCACTATTATTAGTATGATCACCCGAAGCCCAAAGTTTAGGTAGCCCTGGGTAGTATAAGTGGCTAGTTGGAATTACAAATATTAGCAAATTTCACCCCTAGAGAGGAGATCAGGCAATAGACTCGAAGAAGCGCGGCAGATGAGAGGGATTCGGGAGATGGGGATGGGGGGCCGGATGCGATATCCCCGGCGACGGCGACATCGTGACATCGTTCAGGGAGGAGCAGAATATCGCAACTTGTAAACTGATCAGTATCTTAAGCCGCTTCCTGGTCCATCATCGCCCAGGACTCGGGTATGAGCTCGACGGAAGATCAAATATCCGGGGCGCGGGCGGCCGCCGATGTCGAGGGAGGATATCGGACGAGCACGCCTCCCATGCCCAGCTCTGCGCCGCTGTCGAACTTCTCCATCGACGACGACGAATCGTCGCCGACTGATCCGTCGGGGGGTATTGGCGAAGAAGTGGACGACGAGCTCGAAAGAAATTACGACTCGGATGGTGTTGACGGTGACGACGACGGAGGATTCAAGCTGGCCCAGCGAACGAACCAGATCATGAACTCGTATCAAGAGTACCTAACCGAGATCACCAGCGAACCGATCGAGGGGGGCGACGCCGAGGCCGCGAAGAGGGAGCTGGATGGAGGCGCGGACCACAGCCTACCGAGCCATCACGTCCCGTTCGATAGGAAGGGGAGCGTTGGCAGCGCCGTCGGCGCCGTCACCGAAGCGTTTTCGGGTCTCTATCAAGACTTCAGTCATATTCGCGACAACAAGGAGCAGCACACAAACCTGCACGATGCGGCATTTTCGGACGTTACGGATGTCGATTCTTTTCAAGACTTCTACGGCGAGCTTGGCTTCCATCCCAAGAGGAATTATCGTCATCCATTTCTGCGTTCGAACAAGTTCAAAGGCATCGTTTGCGGTGTTCTGTTGGGGATTATTGTCTTGATCGTTGGATTGACTGCTTCAAATGAGAAGGGAGATAATGCTAGCACAAGCAAGAAGGGAGACGGCACAGACGACGCAAACACGGAGTGGTGGGATAGTGACGAAAGTCTACTAGAAGAAGACGAGGAAGACATGGCGGGGAAGCCGGGAGGCGTCGTTCCGCAGTCCCCGTCCAGTAATTTGGGCCGCCCAATGAACTTACCGAACACTAAACAAGAGATCAATGCAGAGTACGCCGAAATGTACCAGAAGTACCGACCCGAGTGGTTCAATAGGACGCAGTGGAAAGGGAATACGTACGAAGATGCCCTTATCTTTTGCGCCACACAAAATGGCATGATCGTTTGCCCGTTTGAAGCGGTTTGCCCCCGTGGGGTGAATGATGTCCCAGCTGGTGGAGTTGAAGTGGACACGGAACAGGCGTTCGCGCCTATTTTGACCGAAACATCGAGCGAGACTTGGGTTCAGATCGGTGCTCAGAATAACTGCGTCGAGACTGATGGGCAGTTGCCAGAGTTCGAAGGCCAAGACGTGACTGCACACATTATGTGCTGCGCGCCAATGATGGATGGCATGGACGGCGTTGAAGAGGGGGAGAATGGCATGGACGGCGTTGAAGAGGGAGCAGAGGGCGAAGCCGCTATCGATCCGGATCTACTGGAAAGTATCATGACAGAATACAGCCCACAGGAGTATACTCGTTCCCAGGGATGGTCAGGGACCACGTATGTCGACGCAGTCAACTTCTGTGAAGAGAAAGGAAGCCTTAGTTTGTGCCCATACCGAGGTATGTTGCACCTGCTCGTTCGTTGATTCAGAGCTTCCCTGTCTTACTCGTTCTTGACAGCCTTGTGCCCTGGTAACTTCGTTGGGATCTTCAACAACGGATACGACGAGACGTGGGTTCCAATTGACGATATGCGCAATGACTGGGTTCAGATCGGATCTGCCGATATTTGCGTTAGATTCTCTGAGGAGTACCCCTATCCTCCGTCGTGGGGAGAGGTGAGGCTTGCAATTGTGACTTCTCACACTCTGCCCGAGTAGTGACTCTTACAACATGTTAGACTGGTGCTGGGAGCGAAGGAATTGCTACTAGTGTTGTGTGCTGCGATTACTCGAAAAAAGACGGCGGGAAAGACGAATACACAGTTGATTACGGCGAAGCAACACAGGACATTTACAGTGAAGTTAGCAGGACTTACAAGGTGAGATTAGTCGACTCCTTCTTGAGACCGCACCGTTCGCTCATGGTTTTCGCAACACGACGGCAAAAAGCCCAAATGGTTTGATCGCAAGAGTGGCTGGTCCGGACACACTTATTTGGAAGGTGGGTTCTGGTTTGTGTGAATACCGGAAAGTTTGTACTGATTTCACCGTTCCCAAGCCGTTGCATTTTGTGACACCACTGAGAATCACGTCCTCTGTCCATACGCTGCAATTTGTCCACTTGGACACGATCAACCCCCAATATACGGCGAGCGAACGTCCTCGTCTCAAACAATAGAGTCATGGACACCATACTTATCAGACGATGTGAACACTTGGGTGCAAGTTGGTCCAAACGACAAGTGTGTGAAATATTACAATATGCACGGTGCAAATCCAGGTGGGTTCTGCACGTGGACAGGTCAACCTGCTCTTAGCGTCACTGACATTTCTCGCACAAGACTGGGGCTTGACGGGAGATGTTAGCGACCACAATGACCGTGACATCATGGGCAATGTGATTTGCTGCGAATTGAACGAAGACGGCAGTGGTTTCGGAGCGGAGGGAATAAATTTGGTCGCGAACAATGCGAAGATTGAGGAAGCCACGGCACCGCCACCCGAAAATACTGAGCAAGAGGTGATCTCTATTGACGACCGAGGGCCGTACCACTATGTACAGGAAACATTCAACCCGATTTGGTTTGAGAGCCCCCAGTGGAATGGAGGCTCATATGAAGAGTCGTCAAAATTTTGTGCAGACACTTCTCGCGACGGCCACGCTCTGGAATTGTGTTCCGTAAGCTCGATCCCTGCTAGCCTTTTCAAAATCGCCCTACTCGTCGTTCGCGCATGTCTCATCTCATCTGATCTTCACGTCGTAGTTTGAAGCCATTTGTCCGCAGGGCCCTCAGAAAAGACCGTTCGGTGGAGTTAAATCGAGCTCTTTTGACTATATTTGGGCACCGATTTCCAATGATATCAACTTCTGGGTTTCTGTTGGACCAGGTCAGTGCAAGCTTGGAACCAATTGTTGTTGTGCCACATGATTAACTTTGAGTTTCGCCTCATGCGTAGATCATCCATGCATGCTGTACAATGTCATCAACGGAGAGCACCCTGAATTTGGCTCGGGAGGAGCGGACAGTGAAAAATCGACTCAAGTCATGTGCTGCGACGCTACCGACGAGCAGGCACTTTCTGTGGTTGGGACTCTACCGGAGGAGGGCGACGAAGTCCCCGTGGTGACTTCAGGCGATGAAAACGACATTACATCCCAGATGTCTGCAGAATTGACGGCGGACATCAAACTAGAATATGACCCTGTTTGGTATTCGCGTGACGATGGCTACTCTGGAATTGGTGATTATGATGGCGCAGTAGAATTCTGTGCATCTCGAGCGAGAGAAGTATGTGACTTTGTAGCAGTGTGCCCCGATGGAAAATTGCCGTACGGTGGCGTGAAGGACGATGTGAAAGGCCGAGGGCAGTGGGCTCCCATTGCCGACGACTATGACAGTTGGGTATCTCTCAACCAGGCAAAGCCGTGTACTGTGTACGAGGAAGCAAGCTGGCAGGATGTCGATGGCAGCGAGGATCTACTTCGCTGGGTGTTGTGTTGCCTGGCACCTCCCGAATACAGTCACGATGATGTCGAGAATGACCAGCCCGATACTGCGCTAGACAAGACTCCGACAATCGAAGACAGTCCAGTTTGGTTTGACCGAGAAACCGGATGGACTGGCTTGAGCTACCCAGAGGGCCGGGAATTCTGTGACAAAAGTGGTTTCGCCTTGTGTAGTTACGACACGCTCTGTCCTGACGGAATCGATCGCCCTCCGTTTGGGGGGGAGCTCAAGGATGGCCCGGATGGGACGGATTCCTATGCTCCTGTAGAGGACGGCATCAATGAATGGATCTCGATCGGATCTGCAAATACGTGCATAAGCTGGAGTAATATGAGAGGTAGCACCCCAGAGTGGGGCATGGCTGGGGGGGAGGAGGCCAAACGGCACGTATTTTCCATCTTGTGTTGCCCTTCAAAAGAAGGTGGGGAAGCAGAAACAATCACAGAATCTGATGAGCCAGAATCCAAACCAGGAACGAAACCAATGTTCTGGTACCGTGAGTTCGAAATTGAAATTGCATTGCATTTGGTATTACGCTAATCTTACTTCTCTGCTTAGATGATCCTCTGTCGTCTAGTGGCTGCGTCTTTTCTTCTGATTACCCTATTTACATGGTTCAAAGCAACTCAACAGAAATCCAATACCTTTTTGACTCGGAGGATTCGTGCTGTGATCATGACATTGATCTATGCCCCAATCCAGAGAGAACCCATGCTCCTGTTTCAATTCCAGTGACTACCACTACAACATCTACCACTATCTCAACAACGGCATCATCAACGATCTATGCCCCCTCAAACTGTCGATGGCACGTCTCACCGGACACCCGCCATGTCTGCTCGAACAGTAACACGGATGATGAAACCCACGTCTCCCATTTCTTTGACAGCGCTGACAAATGTTGTAGCTACCGGTATCCGCTGCCATGCACGGTAGAGTACGGTGGATGCACTCTGGACGAAGACACATCAGAACCTACAATTGCTGCCGAACCAATTACCACCCTGGCAAACGAAGAGGAGCAACCCGCGTCACCGGTATCTTCACTTGTGAGCCACACGCTCGACAGAGTGCAAGACAAATATATGGCAGAATGGTACTCTAAGGAAGACGGTTGGGCTGGAAAGTCATATTACGATACAATCCTGTTCTGCGCCGAGAAAGGCTCTCGTATTCCATGGTAAGCGGATCATAAGAACTTGCGAACTTCCCAATCTGACCCCTCTCTTTGTCCATACCAATCCATACCAGTCCATATGAGGCATATTGTCCACTGGGACCGGGTGCTCATCTCCTTGGTGGGGGGAGAGGGGAGGGCGAGTCATGGGCTCCCATCATCGATGTTCCAAATGGCTGGGTACAAGTTGGTTCGGACAACACTTGCATGCCATACAATGCCATACATGTTGTCCCTCCAGCCTGGGGGCTCGATGTCGATGAGACGGACTCAGGAATCGGGATCGACATTTCTCACGTGATGTGCTGCCACGAACCGGAAGATGGCTTTGGGTGGGTTCTAGAAGACGAGCAGAAATCTCAAGTAAACGTCGAGGAGGCTCGGACAGAATTGGAACAGACGGCCATGGATATATTTCACCCCGTCTGGTACTCTAGAAGGGATGGTTATCAGGGCACCGTAAGTTTCCTTTTTTTTCTGAAGTCAATGATAGATTGAGTTAGAATCACGGTCGACAATTGTGCCTTCCTCACTGACCATCAACTTTTTGTTTTGTTCTTACAATCGGCTTCAATATGAATGTCTGGGCGCTCCCATATTTCAGACCCATTATGAAGCAGATTTATTCTGCAGGAATATTGGCCACAGACAGTTGTGCCCCATTGAGGCATACTGCCCAAATGGGCAACCGGATTCATCAACGCACGACGATCTTTACCTCAACAGAGGGCCATTTGAGGGGGAACAGTGGGCTCCAATTCGCCCCCTTTCAGGTGGAGCTACAGATTGGCTGTTGATAGGGACATTGCGAGGAAATCCCACAAGTACTTGTGCAACCTACAGTCAACTTGAGGATAGCGAGCCAACATGGGATATTGCCGGATCCCAGTCCGAGCAAAAACAACATGTTCTTTGTTGCTCTTATGATGAGGATGTAGATGAGGGAGAATCTCTGGAAGAAATTGTGAAAGATGTGTACAACCCTATCTGGTTTGGCGACGTATCTGGTTGGACTGGGGGCTCATGGAATGACGCCCAATCATTTTGTGACACCAGAGGGATGCAATTATGTCCCTACTCAGGTGAGAAATTTCGCTTGATTTGCTTCCTTAATTGCCTATATTTTTATGTTGGTCGCAGCATACTAATCGTGATATTTTCAGCCTACTGTCCAAATGGGAGAGGACAGCCCGCCCTGGGAGGCCACGCGTATGACTTCAATGATGAGGGCGAACAATGGTAGGTCAATCAACGTTCGTCCCGCCTGAACAACATCTGACACAGACTACTTATGATCAAAAGGGCGCCTCTCTCTGAAACTCCTAACTCCTGGGTGATGATTGGTAGAAAGTATCAGAATAGTGCCACAACATGCATGTCCTTTAATATGCTTGAAGGTTTCGCAGACCCCGTATTTAGCTTTAGTCAAGAAAAAGCATACATGAAACGATTTTTGTTGTGCTGCCGAAATTAAAGGGCACCTTTGCACTGTGAAGTATGGAAGTGGGGCGCTGAAGCCCAAGCTCATTGATAGGTTGCATTTATAATTGTGTAGAAAAACTTCATGAATCTATGAATATGGCTACCTTGCGTAAGGGCATTGGAGTCTCTGTGCTTGGCATTGTATTGTTAAGATTTCTTCTGCAGAGGTGTGACTTGATACGCTGCATTGGGCTCACTCGATTAGGGCATCACTTGTTCAGGGAAGCCTAGGTTACTGAGTGATCTTCACTGGACCATTGGGGGTCTGTTGGCCGACTTTCTGCTGTTTGTGTTGAGGGGGGGGGTCATTTCAGTTTGTTCTCCAATCACCTCTGCCAGCCAGGCTCCCGCAGAGACAGTGTTTCATCGCCGGGTCAGGTTTCCTTGTTGGACTTGGCACAGTAAGTAGAAGAATAAATCACACTTGAGATTGTCATTTCCATTTCGTAAAGCTAAAATGAAATGAGTGTATTTTTTCCTCTCTGGATTGAGAAAACTTACTTACTGAACGAAAGCTTTAAGACAACAAGACAATATTGAACGACAGTCTACCAATCTACGGATTAACTGACATGAACGCAAACCAATCCAGATGTGTGTGTATAAACACTGGAAACTCGTGCACTCAAATACTGTTTTGCCAGAATTGAGCAATATTTTCAGCAAGATGCTGGATTTGGAGGACAAGCGCAGCCAGTTTTTGGTATCCAAGCAGAAGCGTGCTGTGCTTTGAGGAAATGTTTGTATCATTGGAGGTCAAACGCCAAACAAACAATTTTGAAGGACTTCAAAGTTACGGAAATTCAGGTCACTGAGCATTTCAAGCAAAGAAAGGCAAGTGATCTGACTCTATCGTCACTATCTCATTCCACCCCCAGTAACTCTCATACCTAATGTACCTTACTTACTTCTTTTAACAAGGCAAGTGTGTAGTGAAAGTTTGGAGCTCAGTGAAAATTGGACCCGAAGAATCAGGGGACAATACAAGTTCAAAGAACAACGACAACAACGGCCTGATTACTGACTATGTGTCACACAGATTAGCCAGAAGATCCTCCATTGTCCCTGGCTCAATAGAGGGAGGCGATGTTAGCAAGGAGATAAATCAAATGGCATCCCGAATTGGCTGGAACCTTCAACTGGCGAAATACTTTTCCTACTGGAGGCGGAGGATGCAACACCCAAGAGATTACTACAATTATAGACTGATATCCTCTGTGATGATCGTTTGGCGGTACAATTCAACCAAAACTCACCCCATCAAGAACCTTCATCGGAGTTTGAGGCTGATTGTGGCATGGCACACTCATAAAAGTCACCGCCAAATTCTCCGGGAGATTGCAAAAAACGGTTCTGCCCTGTACGCACAGGGTATCTCCAAAGAGAGATTACGCAAGAAGGCATTCTCCTACTGGAGAGTCCTCACAGAATCTTCTGTACTCACGCATGCGGTTAAGTCTCGCAAGTTCCATCGGCACATCAATGCAAAGAGGAAAGATACATTGCTCAATTGTTTCAAATGTTGGAATGTTCGAACCAAGCTAGCAGCGGATGCGCAGGCGGACAAGGTGAGGAAGTTGAGGGCGTTGCTTTCGTTGTACACAAGTAGATCAGAAAGACTGCAATCCGAGCTGAGGTCAAGACGCGATGGCACCCCCACATCTACGACCAGCACGAATCGAGAGCAAAGAGCCTTTAACGAACAGATGGACATGCTGCTCCTTCACAGCAATCATAATACTATCTGATATGCGTTGAGTGTAGAAATTCGTCGGTCAGACTACATTACCATACCCCCCGAAGCCTTTTTGTTCGCTCGATCTTTGCGATGATGATTACCTATCTTTGCCTTGTTGTCGTTCTTGCGTCGTTTCTGAATTTTGGACAGTTCTTCACCACTTTTTTGCTCTCCCTTTTGAGTTGAGTCGCCACGGCCTGCTTGTCCTTTACCACGCCCAGCGACACTCGAGTTTTGGACCCCGCCGCCTCGTCCTTTCTTTCCTCGTTGGATTGGCAAATACTTGCCATCGGGCCCGATGACTCGTCCTCCTTTGCCCTTGTCGGGCCCGCGGTATTTATTTTGATTATTTTTGCTGCCGTTGCCCACTCTGTTGAGATTTTGATTGTCTTCCCAGAACTTCTCGAGAGTGGCAATGAAAAGTAAAGAAGGGCGATCTACAGAAGCAGGCTTTAGTCGGCTACACTCACCCGAGATTCCGAATCAACGTCCTTGATAATGGAATTATACTTGCGCCACATCTCCTGTTCCTTCTTTGCGCCACCCCTGTCGTATTTCTGATGCACATTGTGTTCATCGACGTCGTAAAGGCCTTCGTCTAAACCACCAATCCCTCCAGCTGCACCACCATCGTTGCCTATACCGTCATACTGGTCATCGTAATCGTCCTCGTATCCAGAATCTTTCATCGCTTCCCAGCCTTCAAACTGGTCATCATTCTCGCCCTTACTAGCCAGAGTCGCTGATAACGCCTGAGAGACCAAGAACGCCTCCTCCTCGGCTTCTCGTTCTGCCTCCTTAATTATGTGCTTTTGCCTGCGGACATGTTCCATGTCATCCTTCTGAGCCGTCATTCCACGATGTAAGCTCACGTTCGCAGTGTACTGGTGTACGCTTTCTTTCATGGCACGGGGAAGATTCTTGGGGAATGCACGTAAACGCGGGTGAACTGCGTCCGCTGACCCTTCTGCGACTTGAAACAAAGCCTCAATAGTTCTTTCTACATCATGGCTTTGAAAAGATTGTGCAAAGTGAGGCCTGGACACGAGACAAGACATAGTACAGAAGGCTTCAGAATGCACCTACCTGTAACATTTCAAAGCTTACTCGATGTACCCGTCGCCGAATTCAGTACCATCCAGTACGTTCCTTACTTGTTCGATTTGCATATCAGTCATGCTTATCTCGGGTTCAGTAGCCTCATCGGCTTTAACGACCGGGATTGACGGTGCAGGGGGAGACAGAGCTCGTTCTTTTCCCTTCGGAGAGGCCCGCAGCATAGCAAGCAAGTACTGTAGTTGAGCTGGTTGCGAACCATCGCCGAGTGCAAATCTGGATTCTAATGTGTCAACAACGGCGCATCCCTCCATCGCTAGCATGTCCCCCAACGCGCAGTTGTGGTCACCCGAGTTGCTTTGAATGGTTTGGACCGAATTCATTATACACGCAAGTCGTTCGTCGTCATCGCCAGTATTCAGGCCGCCCACCAGTGCGCGTACCAGTAACTTCTCAATGGTCCTTAAAATCAACCCACAAAGGCCCAGGCCGCTCTCATTTCCCTTCTCGGGCGACAGACCGTCGTAAACCCAAGCGAGGCATAGAATTGAAAGCTCCACTTCAGTCGTATCGTTCTTGAGGCAGGCGGATCGACATACAGTGTCCGAGGACAGGTATATTCCTATAAGAGACTCGGCGCCCTCTGTGACGTCTCTCCATGTGACATTATCCAATAACTGCGGTTTGTCGACTAGGAAAGAGCGAAGTGGTGCCGCCGCCCTGCCACCATCTGACAAAATCACGGAAGCAAACGCGTAATTCAAACTATGCAACGCCCTGTTGAGTCGAAGTTCGGGTAGAGACGAGATCACACGGTCAAAGGCCTCGACCAACACGCCATCACCAAGAAGCTGTGCGCAGCAGAGTACTCTTCCAGTGCGGTAGACCTGAGCTGCCGTCAGCCGGCCCGAGTTAGAAGCATACGACGTGGAGAGGCTCTCTGCCAAGGAGCAGACGTCGACCGATAGCGCCATCGTCGGTCCCTTTTCTGGCGTCGCGTCGCGTCCGGCCGTGGACAGAGTGGAGAGCTAGCACTAGCTAGCTATGACACTATTATTGTACGAGCGGCTGAGCGACCTGTCCAGAGCCAAGATCGAAGTGAGAGCAGGCAATGAGGGGAACCGGGTATCTTTCATCAAGCTGTAGGATACCATACCATTTCCCCGTGACTCCACCTTGTTCACAAAACATGACGGAATTGGAATTACTGTTAGACTCTCGGGCCACCCTAAAAAGACTTGCACACCGAACTGCAGCGCCTACCTTACCAGAGAACCGTTAGCGTTGGATGGAGCCGCCTCTGAATATCGAACTGCAGCGCCTACCTTTTACCAGAGAACCGTTAGCATTGGATGGAGCCGCCTCCGAATATCGTCACCCTACGAGCTCGGATCCATTGGCA
>JAAMXK010005603.1:0-22186 GCA_019693575.1 Thalassiosira oceanica | reverse complement strand
GGGGGAATGGCTGGTGGAGATGGCACCTCACTATTTTGACTTGGAGAACTTCCCGGAATGCGAGGCGAAGGACGCTCTCTTTCTCGAATACAAAAAGCTGGCGAGGAGGATGAATTAAAAGATTTCTTAACGCTTTTTGCACCTCCGCAGTTCTTCTCTCAATTCCGTGATCCTGGCTTCGGCCATTTTTCGCTCGAGGTCCAGCCTTTCGTTGAGACGGTTGATCTCCGTCTCGTGCTGGGTTCGCGCAGCGATCTCCTTGTTAAGTTGCTTGCAGAGCTCCAGCATGTCTCCGTCGCTGCTCCTCGTTGAGGCGACAGGCTGTTGATTCTGCAGTACCTGGCTGTCCCTCATGACGAATGACGCGGCTAGGGCCGCAAGGGCCTCGTCTCGTTCGACCATGGCTTTCTCGTAGGCTCGCATCAGTATTTCGTTGAGCGATTCCACTGCCGGCGCATTGACTTCGTTTGTCTGGCCAACGTCATCTGAAGGGATCGACTTGGTCAGGGACAGGAGCGCATCCCCGACAGCCTCTGTCACGTCGGAAGCTGGATGGCCAGTATTTAACGACGCGTTGATGCCGAGGAATTCTTGGACAATTGGAATGGCTTCGATGGGCAGCCTGCTCCTCAGAAGCGCAACAATGTACTTGTGAACTAGCGCGCCTTGAAATTGATTGATAGAGTCAGTTCGTGGGCGAAACGTGGAAAGTGGGACACAACAAACCTACATCGATAACGGGCAAGTGTTTCGGCCTGCTCTCTGCCCTCTTCGGCCAGTCTTGAAAGACGAGATCCCGTTATCCGCACTTGCTCCAAGGGAGAAAGTTTGTCGTAGACTGACACGCCATCTCCACCTTCGCCGATGACTTGAGCTACGTTTGGACAGGCACTCAAGACGTGAGATATTTTAGAATGGATGGTCAAGATTTCCGAAGGGCTCTTAGTGGTTGAATAATTCTCCCCGGCGTCATCGAGGTTCTGCAAGTTGATGATAAATTCGGTGGTTTGCCGTACACCTTGTTCGCCACCGGAGAGCGAATCATGGAGTTTGAAGTCAACAGAGACAGCCCAGTCACCCCCTATCTTAAACATATTATCGGCAAAAGCTGCCAATTCATCAAGCTTGAGCGTTTCGCCAACTGATACTGCAGCCTTGACCTTTAACGGGAGGTTGCTAGACTGAGAACTTCCGAACGTCTCTCTACCGTTGAACCTGGGACCAGATATTTCCATTAGCGTAGAAACAGGATAGAAACAGGATTACATATACAATTACCTGACTGGCTTTTTGTCGACGTCGCTTCCAATGCCGATCCTCTGCCTTGAAGTTTCACTGCGCCTCTTCTGCGATTCGTTTCGCACAGCCGTCGTGAGTTGATTCACCTTCTCGTCTATCTTGAGTTGTTTCACAGTGTCATCGATCGTCCTCACGGATGTGACAGCGAAGGATGATATCTTCGAGCTAGCATTCTTCATAGTGTCAAGCCTGTTAGATATAGTCACTATTTCATTGGTGTGTGAGGCCAAGACGCCGGTCTCTCTGCTTCTTTCGACTGTGGGCCTTTCGCTCATTTGCTCTATCGTGGCACGGGCAGCATTTATCTTTGTCCTCATCTTTTGACCGACCTGCAGCGATCGCTTCGATATTTCACCCTTGTTGCGCGGAGCCTCATTTGCCACCGACTGCATGCCAGTTTTGAGTGCTGAGCCAAACCTCGAACCAAGTTTTGATGCCCTTGCCATAGCCAGTCGGTCTCGCATGGGCTGGGCAGGTTGTGGTGAGAAGGTTGGTATATTTACTGCCGACTGAAATGGATCGAAATCCTCCTCCTCATTTGAGTTGACTTGACCTGTTTCTAGGGCTTTCAACGCTGTAGTGCTGTCGTCCAATGGCACTTCATTCATTCCCCTCGGCAATTCTGGATCAGCTACTTGGTCGAGGACATCTGTGGATACGGGGGTCTGGGACAATTGGTCATCTGTAGCCCTTGGTGGTGTGGTTTCAAATATTGTGAAAGGATCAGGCGACGCTTCGTGTTGATGTTGGTCGAGCACCTCAAATTGATCTACGGCGTTCAGACCATTGGGCGTCCCGGGTTGCCGAGCAACTTCTGCATCCACTGACGTTATAACTTCGGATGCTTCTTCCAAGGAAATGCGATCCGCAACAGGAATCTCAGGCGATTTGACCTGGAGTCTCTGGATCTCGCTGCTCAAAAGACCCGACCATTTCGTGTGCTCCTCATCAGTCGGGCAGACTATGAATAGACCCATACCATCTGTAGCATCAACCAGAGCAAATCCCTGCCGGCAAATATGCCTCCCAACTATGGACTTATTCGTAGAGGACATAGAAATGTTCTTGAGCTCACAAGTATGACGTATAGGAATGACAAATGAGGGCAGGCACCCAGGACTAGAAGACAGGAGGAGGAGTCCACTTCCAGTGTCAAATGTCATGAAGTACTTAAAAAAGGTTGCACTCGAGAAAAGTCTGTGACTGAAGGACAATTCTTCGCTTGCTCGCACCCATCCACATGCAGAAGACGAAGCTGTTCGGGATGAGAATTTAATTCAAGAAGTTTGAAAAATGCCGCGTTCACGTACCCAGCGCCATCGCCCCGATGCGCTCGTTTTCCTTCGTATAGACGGCCATTTGCAATTCATTGATGTCGGCCTTGAGCTTGTTGAATGCGTCCCATACCCTACGGTGGTATAGCCCAATCATGTCGTGCAAATTCGTTATACCGACGCCTGTCTGCTTCGTAACGTTGGCTGGGGCGAGCTTGTATAGTTTGAAGTAAAGCGAGCTCAACGGCACACCTAGGTTCATCATGACGCTCGCAAGTTCCATTGTTTTGTTCAAATCAACTGGAGGTAGACAAGACTGCCGCTGAATGCCTTCGGGCGTCGACCAGTTGATAGAATTCGAACACATATTGATGACTCCGTCGCCTCCAACAATCTCTACGAGAGCGTGAGTCGATTTCAATGCATGAAACTTTCCACGCTGATCAGATGCGGGAACGGCAGTCTTCCACGTCTGACCCCCGACCCCGCAATTTCTCTGGGTGACGCCCGGGGCGCAAGTCGTGCAGACATCGCCAGTGACAATCTGCGCGTCCCCAAGAAACCCGAATGCGTCAATTGCAGCAGTGTCCGAAGATACCCCAGCGGGGTCCTGCGGTACGACGGCGAACACTCGATAAAGAGCAAATCTAAAAAAAGCTGAAGCTGGTTCGGGCACATTTGCGTCGACTTCGTCGTGACTTGTACAGCTGCTCTCTACTTGACGAGGCGACGACGATGTAAGCATACTCGCCAGATTGTATCCACACTCCCACATGTGACTGCCCAGAGGGCATTGACTGATCTCAGCTGATGAAGGAGAAGAATCGAAACATGGAGACAGGAGGGTTTCAACTCCTGCGTTTATGCTAAACTCGATCGCATTGATGTCAACGTTGATGAGTAACGGCTTCGTAATCTCAACTGAAGTTGCCATCTCGGCGGTTGAGTATCTTTCTGATCTGAGAAGAAAGCATGCCGTTGGATGAAGGGGCTGGGAAATATCTTCGAAACACGACGCGCAAGCTTTCGTGGCCAAATGTGTGTAGGGGGACTCATCAACCCCCAGGGAGACAATCTCTTGCAGTGTAGAAGTATGGCCACCCTTGCCACGGAGACCGACGTCAACGTTACCCACAACACATTTGTGAACAGCTCCTTCATCGCCGTTCCTATTCATGAGTTCTGAACCGAACTCAAACTGATTCACTCTGACTTGGCAGAGCAGTATGTGACTAGCAGCTCTAGCTTTCGTATTCTGGCAGTCTCCCCACATCCTCAGAGTGACCTGTGGAACATGCACGCATACTCTCGTAGTAGATTTACTGCAATCTAGTACATGTGTACTCTTTTCGCGTGTCACTTTATGGTCGCTGCTGGATTTTGAAAGATTGAGATAATCCACGATATTGGCAGCATGGTAACTGAACGTCTCAAGTGCGCCGTTCACCGACCGGATGTCCATATTTGATTCAAACTGCTGAAGGAGAACAGAGATGATACGCGACTTGGATTGGGTTGCAGCGCCCTGCTCTGGCAGTGCACTCTCCAGACTGAGCATCATCGTCAGGGTAGTGGGGGTGATTAGATCGGCATAACTGTCGTCTACCTGAACTTGAGGCAAATCCTGCGACTCGGCCGACAGTGTTTTCATCTGTAAGTCTGCTAAGCTGACTTGCATTCGAAAGACCACGACTAAGTCCGATGTTTTTTCTGGGTCGCGACAGCAAATATCGCGAGGGTCGTTGGGATATGTAGGGGAAGCACTTTCTGTTTGGATTGTTCCCCCTAAGAACGATGACGGGAGCTCCGACGACACGATGATTGTGATTTCTTTTATGCCCAACACAACTTCAGCCATCCGAAATGCAGAAAGTCGAACCCGTGGATTTGGCAGACGCACGACGATTGATCCCAGATGCCCAGTGAAGTTCCTCATCTCGGAAGACAGCGGATCGGAGTAACCTTTCTTCGAAGAGTATAGCGAGGGCAAAGGCTGAAGATGGTCGAGGAAGCCGAATTTACCAGTTTTGGAGGCCTCGACCATGTCATTAGATAGATCTTCATGCCATCTTCCAGTCATCCATCGATTGTCAAACCACGAATTATCGTGGGTGGGCTCTAAGAGTGTTTTGATGAATCTCGTTACTCTAGTTGGATGTAAAGTAAGCAGGAGGAGACAGAACTAATAACAACAAGGAGAGAAAGAGTAGCACGCGACTCACGGGTCAGAGTCGAGCACTACCTCCAAGCTGCCAAGCGAACACTCATAGTCGACCTTAGTTCTGCTCCACCGAGTGAGTTGTTCGTCCACAAAAGACACTGTTGACTTGAAACTGAGAGCCCGCTCGCCTCTCATTTGGCGGTCCCACTTCCAAGTCGTCTTGCGTGGCTCCAACATGGGGAATTCTGACAAGGAATCGAAATCAGACGGTGGGGGTTGGTGGGGGGACTGCTACTTCTTACCTTGACATTTTGATGAGCTTGCTCCGTTGAAGATTTTCAGATGATGAGGTTGGGTGAAGATGTCCCGTCCACCGAACAGCCGCGTGCCGACCCTCAGCAGAGGATTCAGCTTCACAACATTAAAAGGTGTCGGACCGTCCTTGCCCGGCAAGGCAGATCCCCAGCCTTTGTGATACACTAGCTCGATAAGGTGAATATAATTCAAAGAGCCCTGGATGTGCCCCCCGATGTCACCATCGCTCTTCGGCCAAATCGACTCAGCTTTCATTCCCTCTAATAGCAATTCCAAACAAAATGAATCATCCTCGTCAAGGCTCTGGGTATCATCGTCTTCTGATGGTAGACATAATTTCATTGCAATGCGCGGGAGGGTAAGGCTAAACGACAGTCTCTCAAACTTTTGAGCCCCCGAAGCGATAACAATTACGGCTTTTCGCTTTCGTTTGTATTCAGCTTTCTCGTCAGTGCCATCAGGTTGAGTGTCTGTGGCGGGATTGTCCACCGTGAAATTCTCATTATCTGAAGACTCTGGCAACGTCGTTCCGTCGGTGCTATTGCCTTCCTGTGCCTCATTCAAGACGTCGTCATTTTCGCCCCCGTCGGAACCTTCATCATCGAACTCGCTTTCCGTCGATTCATCATCCACAACCTCGACCGCAGGCAGAAAGTCATCAGGTAAAATTTCATCTTCTTCTTCGGGAACAAATTCACAATCTGATTTCGCAGCAACTCCTCGTAAAAACAGTCCTGCCTCGTTGTCTGCTGTGGGTCTCCACATACCGTCGGGCAGCAAAGGATCTACGAATGATCGGTCTTTGTAGTAGCAGTGTAAAAGTCCAACAAGCATGTGAACGAACGCTCCAAGATCGCATCTTGCGGAATCTTTCTTCTTTCTGTCCCCATCTGAGTGAGGAACGACGTCCAAGTTTATGTCAATATCTTCAACCAGAACATCCACGTCAACACCCGACACTCCTGCATCTTTGAGTCGCCGGACATATGCAATGTGAACCTCCATGTTGGTATTTGACAGTAATGTCGAAATAACCTTAGACTCTGTCCCATCTTCTCTTCTCGTCGGTAGTTTGACACTCATCTCCATTGTAAAACGCTTGTAAATGACGTACGAACGATGTCGCTGCTCATTTGCCTCGCGCCTGAACCTTGGCTGCTGAACCCTTAGTTCGTTGTGTGCCCACACCTGTTCTGGCGTGCCCGCTTGGCCCGTCTCGGTCACGGATATCAGCTCCACATTGTCAAAGCATACATTCAGTGTCGGCGGCGTCCACGGACCATGCCTACGAGTCTTGAACTTTCCCAGCGGCGAAAAGCTCAAGTTAATTCGTTTTATTCTGATAGATAGGTTGTCCAGGATGCGGTGCAGCAGTCCGTACTGCTGAGGAGTCGCGGCAGACTGTCTTTTGCCGTCTGTTGACGCCTTCTCAGTCGTTGTCGTTGTGGAGGCGGTCCCAGCAGACTTCTGCTGCTTAGGATCGACGTGGTACTCAAGCGGCTCTCTTGCCGTGGCATAAATCTCCTCGATGACTAAGACGATTGGCGCCCTTTTCAAATTGGTGTAGCTCGTCACTTCGACGCGGAGCTCCGTAAGCAGGATCTCTGTGAACTCCAACTGAGGAACAGCTCCATGCGGCGGCTTGTTGAGAAAATCGTTGATCAATTCAACGTTTAGCTTGACGTTCGTGATGGATCCCTTTCCAGAGAGAAAGTTTGCATCTTAAATAGTTTCATGGTCGTCAGTGCGAAGAGAGTTCGAGCCGTGTGCAAGAGAGACATTATAGTGTCTAATCGAGGACACTTACTTATCTCCGTGCGGTGGAAGTCCAGAATGATCCTAGAAAGTTGGTCCGCGAACAGATTCAGGACGAAGTTCTCCATCTTGTTTCACCCCCCCCCCCTCCAAGACGTCTCAGATTGTATTAACCCGCCGAGGGTTACGGTTGGATGTCTGGTTGGCCAGCGTGTCACTCGCTGAGCTCTCGACTCTCGATCCAGTCTGCTAGCACATAGAACAAGGCGCTGCGAGATAGTTGAGCACCTCTTGTGCGTGGTCGTTTGTCCGTGGTGGGAGATTCTTGGGTTCGGGACAGGACAACACTGCTCTTTCTTGCCTCCGTCTGAGATCCATGCAGGCAGGTCCTCCACAAAGTGTTCTCACTCGCGAGCATGCGCAGGGGTATAAACTAAATTGTAAAATTGTAGTCACGTCAAAACCGATGTGGGATCACACAAGACTAGTTACTTTAAGTTGTTAGTAGATAGGAAACTCGGGGTATAAAATAGTTACCCCTGGGAAAGGGATCAACACTATTGTTGTTTGCTTTCGAATCGATTGACTACCTACCTCTAGTCGATCTTACAATCTATCGGTCAGTAGGTATCAGTATCAGGTCCGTCCAGGGCAGGGTCCAGTCCATCGACGGCACTTTGAGACTACCTGGTGGTGTCCCCGATCGCCAGGTCGATCTATCAGGGTCTCACACCGCTGTAACATCGGCAGTTCCAGGTCCATCGACGGCACTTGTTGAGACTATACTGGTGTGGACTGGTGTCCCCGCGCCGAGTCGCCTGCCTCCGCGCCGTCGAGCGTCGACGCCGTCGAGCGGCCATGGCGGCCATGGTCCAGCCGAGTTTAGGGCTGATGGGGGAGCTGGCAATGGCTATAGCATTCGCAATCCTCTTGTCGGCCAGCCTGGCTGCTGCCCAACAAGCCGATGATTCGTCGACAAAAGAAAACGAGGTCTTCACTGCTAGAGAAGGCGATAATGAAACTAGTGTCCCCGCAGAGAGCAACCTTTTTGCCAAGAAGACTCCACGGCCGACTCCATGGCCGACGTATCCACCGGCCACTCCCGCGCCAACATATTCAAATCGCCCAACATATTCAATTCGCGATCTTGAGGGATATACATTCCGTGGCTTTGGCTCTTGTGTGAATTCCAAGTCAGAAATGTACTGCTGCCACATTAGATACAATGCCAAGACGATAGAGGAATGTGCAACATTTTGCGCGGAGACGTATGCCCCGCATGCCGAGGAGAAGTTCATCGGAATAGAGTACACAACTGAAGGATGGGACCTTCCCTGTACATGCTTAAGGGACGCCTCATCTGAATACTACGGAAGCGACAATGGCCCAATTCAGGGCGTCGATTCATACCTATTTAATCGAGATACCTTTTGCTACAGTTACGACGAATCCCTTGTTTCACCGGTGCCATCATCGACGCCATCACAATCGACACATCCGACTGGATCAGATAGGACTGACCTTCCATCGACCGCGCCTTCACTATCATTGAACCCAACGTCCGTTGTAGGAGGATATGTTGGGAAAGGAGCGTGCTTGGACGACTTCGGAAACCAATACTCTACCATCAAATTTCATGGTCCTTCGCCAGCATTCTGTGCCAAACACTGTATTCGAATTCCCACTGAAAATGAGGACGATTTGGTTGGGTTTCAGCATTCAACTCTCTACGAGAATGAATGTCTATGTCTATTCGGGAGCCTGACAGTGAACCCCTCCTTAACGTCAGAATTGCGAAAGGAGCTCGGGTTGAGATCAATGAGAGCAGAAGCATTCGCAGGCAAGGGCCAAGTTGCCACGTCGACCCTCCACGAAGGGACCCGCACGGAAACTCCCCGCATCCTCTTGGGAATGATCCTGCCACCAGCATATTACGAAGTCGAAGACGATACAATGTTGTGCTTCAAATGGGTGAGTATAGGCCTACAGAACATGCCTAGCGTTTGTCTAAAATCTGTTCTAGGTGCCAGAAACGTCACAAGAAATTCTTGATACAAAAGATTCGCCTGATCCGAATACCTGCTTCAACCTGACACTGTCGGTCCTAACACCGAAAGTAATCAATTATGGATTATATTTCAGTTGGCAAATTAAGCCAGTTGATAGCGATGTTGGATGGGGAGAAAATTCGACCATGATAACTCCGAATATGGATTCCAACACTATCGTGACGAAGAATGCCTTCGCTTCCGGTGTTTGTCTTCCGATAAACTCTACGTTTTCTTTAAGACTCAAAGTTCATGGCTGGATCCCACCGTGTACGTTGAAATGAGGCCATATGTTTTTGTGTCTCTACCGGTCCTCACATTCTGCACGTTAGCTGACATTGTGTTGGGTTCCGGAATCTCCTACGTATTGTCAAATGCCGAGAGCCAGCAAGTGAGCTGCGGAATTATCGATTACATATCTGTCAGCAATCCTGCTGACAAGGACGCAATAGAAACTATGAACGTGATACAATTTGACAAAACTAGTCGGGGCGATTGTGGCATCCCTTTTGGCCAAGATTCTGGGTATGGATTCGAACTGCTCCCATCAAAGTGCTACTATGCTTCTTTCAAGCTCCCGAAGCAGGGAGACTTCCAGCTACGTATAGATCGAGAAGAGTGGGCATCTTGCCTCATATACAATCACTGGTAGGTGCGAGATTGTTGATTTTGCTGGTGCTCAACGCTGACTTTGCTTCACATCTCGCATATTTTTCAGCGCCGCCAACCCATCTGTATGTGGCTGCGCCGATGTAAAACAGGCCGACTACCGAGGGGATATCGGTACATGGTCTTTGTTTGGCAATTGCTCTAAATGGAGCGAACCCCGGTCATATTTTGATTACGAAACTTACGAAGATTTTTATTACGAAGACTACTCTGTGCTCTTTCCGAAAGCTGGCCTTGAGTCAAACTTCTGGTAGGCGCGAGGCTTTATTCAAATCTACATGTCCTTCGCTACGTAATCTTAATTCCTTCTCTCTTTCACATTTTCTCCTCAGTCGCAATCCGGACGATAGTGAAGAAGCATGGTGCTGGAGCACTGGGCAATACAAGACGGCCTGCAACATAGAATACTGCCCAACAACAACTGAATCGTATCTTAGCGAAGATTGTCATAAGAGTGATGGGATACTAGCGAATTCTCTCAACGAGGATGTAGTTGAGTTTTGCAATTATCAGCAGTGTGTCGATAATCGAGGGACTGAGATCTGCGAATGCTTGTTCCAGGAGTGGGATTGTAAACATGGTTCCAAGGATTGCTCGCTTGCTAGTTGTTGCAGGGCAAATTTGCAGCATGACTTGGGAACTGAGATTGCTCAGGCGAGCTGTTCCTGTGTCATTGAACCTGAATGTGACGGTGGATCAAACTCGTACTGTGGCGCTTTTGCAGACTACTGCTGTGAAGACGACGTCGAATGTCGCTGCAAGTACAACACTCAAGCATGCCAACTTGCGCTCTCGAATGGAGCTGACGATGCTCAACAATATTGCTTGAAAGCGGAGCAAACATGCTGCGATGCTGTAAACCCGACCATAGGAGGATGCGAATGTGATCTATGGCAATCTCTCTGCGATTCTCTTCCCGCTACCCTTGCATGCACACAAGCTATAGGGAAATGCTGTGGCCCGGACAATCCTTGGTGTAGCTGTGACTTCATTTCTTACGTTGAAAGAGTAAGCGGCGGTCGCAGTGCCGAGAAGCAAACCATTTGCTTGAATTCCAATCTCGTGGCTACTAGCAGTGTCGCCAAAGAGACCAAAGTACTTAAAGAGATGTATAGTTCAATGAATGTGACGGATCGGTTAGTAAACGAAGGTGGGAATCATTGCGACTGGCAAGGAGTGTTGTGCGACGATTCTAGTCACGTCATAGGATTGAGCCTAGAAGGACTCGAACTCAGTGGGGCGTTTCCGAGTGAGCTAGTTGCAGACTTGCATCAACTCGAGACCCTGAACCTCCGGAACAATCGCTTGACTGGCTCCATGGATGCAATTACACACGTTGATCATTACGAGTATGCCGGAAAAGGACGCTGCCAAGACTCCTCTGGCTTGGAGTACACTTGGTTGTGGAGTACTTTCACTGGTATTGATGTAACTCCTGAGCGTTGTGATCAATTTTGCAGGCTTGCATCGCTAGAAAGGCCGAAGTCACACGTTGGATTTCATATCAAATATCCATCAGTCTGTCATTGCTTGTACGATGTAAATGAAGGCTATGAATTCATTTCGAGTGAGCTATTCAAGGAGCTCAATCTACCCTATATTGATGAGAACAGTTTAACTTTGTACACCGGACTTGAGGGCGTTGGACCTGTGGCGAAAGTTTTATTTGACTCTGCATATCATTGCTACTCAAGCACTCCGAGGGTAAGTGTTTGCACTTGCTGACGTGTTCGAATGAGATGACTCAACATCTCTTTTTGTCCTAACATAGGTGTCATACATAGATTCGTCCATATTTAGCAGTCTGCGGAAACTTAAACACGTCGACGTCTCTGGTAAGTGAACCAAATACCCATTATTTATGTAGTCATTATTCTTGTCCTCCTTACTATATGCTCTCTGCCTTTGGTGTAGGCAATTTATTAACCGGAACTGTTGACGCTCTGTTTGCTCCATCGATTGAACACTTCAACGCGAGTCACAACGAGTTTACGCGTTTATCTAAATACAAGGTGTGGTCTCCCTCGCATGGTACTTTAAAGACAATCGATGCGAGCTACAACCAGATTAGGGTCGTTGCAATGACCCTCATGAGCACTTTACCGATCAATCTCAATCAGTTCGACTTCTCCCATAATTCAATTGTTGGCAGTATATCTTCGCTGAGAGCCATTGAAAGTCTGCAATCACTAGACTTATCATTCAACGCAATCACTGGGCGTCTCCCAAAGTTTGCTGAGGCATTCTCGAACCTTCGGCAGTTAGACTTATCCACCAATGAACTTACAGGTGCACTGCATGCTGAGGCCTTGAACTTTCAGTTCATGTCGTTGCTTCTTCTGAGTCACAATCACTTATCATCAATAGATGATACAGTTTCTTTTAGCCCCCAGCTCCAAAATCTTGATGTATCATACAACTCTATTAAGGCGACAATACCGAAAGTGCTGAGCACAATCTCGGGTGAGTGGAATATTATTTTGGGCCAATCCTAAGTAGAGAGAAAGAAAACTAAACCCCTCCATCTTAAGAACTGAACATGTTGAAGCTAAATCACAATCAACTGTCGGGTTTCATTCCCACTGAACTTGGACGACTCGAAGACACCTCTATATACTTGGAAGGAAACAATCTCAAGAAGCCTGCGCCACTTAGTTTATGTTTTGTAGATGGATTCGATCTCAAAGAGGACTCGGATTTTTGTCCGAATGAACGAAATTCGTTGCGAAATCTGTTCTACGATGCCAAAGGCTCTGAATGGACAGATTCAAGGTAAGCAAGGCTTGCTATGCCCTCAATTCATCTGCGGCTCATATGTAGCTCTTGCAGCAATATCGTCGATCCGTCAGATTCATTGAGATCCGGTTCACGAAGTGTCCAGTGGTTGGATGAGTATGAGACAAATTGCAACTGGCTTGGTGTTTCGGTATGTAGTAAAATTATTATATGGCATTCCATGTACTAAGATGATGCTGTCCACAAGTGCGATGAAATGGGGATGGTCACAAACATAACACTACGAAATAATGGTCTCTCAGGTAAACTGAGTAGCGACATTGGCTTGCTCAAGTCCCTCCGAGTGTTGGACCTGTCCGATAATGATATCAAAGTAGGTCGGCGACACTGTTGTGGTAAGACTTCCTATCTTTCTGACACACACTCTGTCGCATTAGGGAGAAATACCGCCTGGCCTTGGCGCCCTTTCCAATCTGACGTACCTCAGGCTATCGTTCAATGAATTTGTCGGAGTTATACCTAGCGAGATTCAGAACCTTAGCAATCTGACGCTACTTCATTTACAAGGAAATCGCTTAATAGGGAATCTACACATCTCAAGTATCAACAATGCATACAACGAGTCAAGTTTCATCTCTGACTGTGGCAGTCCCTCACTTTATGGTCTGCCAATTAACTGTCGTGAGTCCATTCATGAACGAGCGCCTTCTTCATACCTAACTGCTCAAATTATTCTGTTTTCGACACCACACAGCTGATTGCTCAATGTGTTGCAATGCAGATTCGGACTGCTACCCAACCTCGCCAGTGTCATTGCTTGAAATAGATTCATTTGCATTCGACACGTACGAGTCTTTTTCTTTGCTGCTAGTAGCTTCAACTGCAGCATTGATATGTTTACTTGCGTCTGCATCCTACGCAATAAACATGCATGCGCATGGACAGAATATCAGATCTAATAGGTCAACAAACGCATCATACAGACTGAGGAAAGAAATGAAAGACGATAGACTGGCATTGAATCAGATAGGGGAAGGATCGATTTATTCATTTTTACTGAGGAAGAATGTTGCCGGGTGGGCGATCGCCCTGATGACAATTGGGCTTCAAGTTTGGATGGTACGAAGCCAATTTGCCATGCCCTTGACAGCATTCTCACAAATTGCTTCCAGCTATATCCCTTCATAAAAGCATCAGAATTGGACTTGAGTGATGATAAAAGTGATGTTGTGGTAAGTCTCATTCAAGAATACTGTAGTGCATCATTGCATATTATAGTTCATCCCGCGTTTAGTACACATGGAAATGTACTCGCAGTGCAGTAGAGTTGTGTGAAGACTTGGGAGACCTTACTTGGCAGGTGAGTAGGACTTGAGATAATTCATTGCAGCTGCTTACACTGTTTTCATCGCACAGGGGTGGTTCATCTTTGTAGCCCTATTAGCTTGTTTTCTATCTACGGATCTTATCAATAGTATCAAGTTAATATGGTAGGTGTGGTACACATTTTTTCTCTTGGGCCAGCTTTTCTTACTATCTTCTGCTATACCAACGAAGGCTGTCAGGCAAAGCGAGCCGCCATACCAGGGAGAAAAGGTTTCGTTTTTTCCTTGGAGGGGCATTTTACTGTTGCATAACAGTTTACATTATGTATGTTTCTGTAGTCTACAATAAGGTGAGACAGACAGTTGGAAATTCTATGTAGCACACAATACTTATCTAAAGCGCCTCCCCAGGCAATCGCCACGTCAGATACAGAGATCATATACAATGTAGTTATAATCCTCTTTGCCATGGAGGTCGACGAGGCTGTCTACTCAGTTTTAAAAGCCCTAAATGGTAAATGGGTTGAAAGAGTCGCAAATGGTGATAAAAACAGCGTTATCGAAGGCATCAAAGAGAAAGATGACCATGACGATTCGCTACACACTGAGAATGAGAGCATGAAACAAAGACTTTTGGCCTTGGAAAGAACCAACGAAGCCTTGGAAAGAACCAACCTCATGATTTTAGATGCCCTCAACAAACATGGCGGATTTAGTCTTGATGATGCAATTACAGAAAATTTGAAGGCCTCCAATGCTGGAGGTGATGTTTCTCATGTCTACACGGAAGATATCGGAGATGATGAGCCGCAAAGTCAGTCAAGTGGAGTCGAATGCTTAGATGATGCTGATGTTGAGCGGTGAGAGCGGCAATCAGCTTGTGTTCTGGTGGGTTCTAGTGGAGGCAGTACTCATCAAACCAATCCATCAAAACTACTTCTGTAGTAGCGCCCTTTGACACGAACCGTTATTACCGTCGTTGAAAGCGTTACAAAAGTATAGTATCTGGGACGGCTACTGCAGCCATTGTCTTTCACTAGAACTAATGAACTAATTTTCAGTTTTGCGACAAGGTACCGTTTCTTTGAGTAGCCATCTCCCCCTTGCTCTGTGTACCATTTTTTCAGCTGTCCGACGGAGTTAGATCACATATTTCAAAGTTCTAAAACCTACTACGAGTGTGGCGGAGGTTTTAAGATAGTTCGGAACGCCGTCAAAAACTGAGGGCGAGGCCATCAGTCAGGCCGAACAGAATCCCAACTCAATAAAATGAGTCCCCTTGGATGTCACCCCCAAGGTAGGTGAGTGCCAGCATGTTGTTGCAAGGGCCTTTCTATGTCCAAGATCATGGACAAGGCCCCCTGCCTCCCATGCTATGTAGCTATGTATGTATCACTGGCGGGTTAAGTAATTAATAAGACTATGTATCTAGAGTAAGTGCGTGTAGGCGAGTGGTCCTTGTAGATCACAGTTGTTATTGTTAGCACAAAAGCCGCGGCCGGAGGAGGAGGCTGGAGGAGGAGTACGAGGCCCCCCAGTCCCCCAGTCCACGAGGCAGGAGGAAACAAAACTAGGCCTAGTAGGCAATCGATTTCTCGCATTTTCTGTGCAAGTCGAAATAGACCATCATGGTCCTGATCAACAAGATGGAGATACGGACCAATAGTGCATAGATTTTGCTAGATGCATGAGGCATTGAACTCGGCACTACTGTTGTGCAAGAGGGCCCCTCCAGAAGCCCTGGATATGTGGTTCTCAAGCCTGTGGATGAGTCGGATACTGGCTTCCCCCAAGGTTGGGAGCTACCTGTATCAGCTGCAAGCTATGGTTTCGCTCTGCTGCCAACGTCTTTATGAGCAGTTCGCTCTTTGTCCCAAGTGATAGACCGACCGACGACCTACTCCAATCAGTGCTGCTAACTTGCACTGCCCCTTTTTACCTCCCCCCACTTCGTGGTTCCGCCGGCCACTGGGTGGCCTCCCACCCCATCTCTTGTCATGGCATCACAACAATCGGATTGTGGCATTGGCTCGGCGCTCCCCTTCTGGTTCTGGAGAGCGCCGATGACAGGACGAAAGTTGACGAGACCGGTAACAGTTCTCTTCTTCTCTCATGGGAGGTGCCGGCACCTAAGAGTATTTAGATTCACAATTTCGCCCATAATACCCGACGACTACGATAGTATACGTAGCAGCTGACGTGATAACTGTGTAGGGTTTTCGACACGACAGTCACAGTCGAGTCTCAGGAATCAGGAATCAGGAATCAAACATCATGTATCAGCCTGTAAGCTCGACTCTGTTCATCCGGCCGAGGGCCCCCGAACATACACGTTACTCAGACTGTGGACTGTGGGGCCTCTGCCGCTGCATAGTCCGGAAAACTTGACAAACCTTGACAAATTTTTCGCTAACAAATAACTAGAGAGGGCTGATCTGAGGCGATCTAATCGTTGTTACGCCCAATAACCTGGACTTTAACCCGTATTCCACTCCGTGAGGCTCACTTAGGCGGGAAACGCGAGTAGATGCTATTCGCTTTTACATTTGGATTCTGAAGTAAAGTAAGGAATTTCCGCGCGACTTGAAGACCTATCGCGCACTTACATAACTGTTCTCATTTATTCTTGACACCTATTGATCGCGTTTCAATGGTATTTACAGCTAACCTGAAGTTCAACTATCGATAGGGCCTGGTATGTGCCCTTGCAGAGCAATACGTATTTGCACCAGCCAAGCTGCCAACAACCCTCCTGCGAAAGATCATGTGGGCCCTGGCCGGTAAGCACGTCACATACAGACAGTACGCAGCAGCTTGGGATAGGGCTTACACAGACGCTGATATTTCAAACCATTGTGACCATTGTCGACCATTACATGCCCTCTACAATAGTCCGATATCCTGCGATATCCGCAGCATCGTCAGCTGCTGCAACGGATTCGGCCTCTACACACAGTGGCAGACGTTGGATGTCCTTACTTTGACTGCGTGTCCCGGGCCGGCCGCCCGTCGTGGTGTCACCTATCTTCAAGAGAGCGCCACAGACGTAGACTGCCACAGAGCACAGTGCCACAGTGCAGTGCCACAGAGACAAACCTTCGTTAAGGTTTCTTGTGCTTGGCCGTGTTGGAAGGAGTGAAGAGGACCAGCAATCAGATGAAGGGAGATCTTCTCATGTGACGAAGGGGCAGAGAGAGACCCACGCATCCGCATGGTGATAGGGACTTCGGTTTGGGCATTGGTGGTTTGGGGGATTGTCCAGGTCTGCTCAGCATTAGTCCGTCTTGTGTGCGGTGCCATCTTGCTTCCTGTGAAATTTGTAAATATTATGCGGCGGAGCGGGTTTGCGGCATTCGGAACGAACCAAGGATACGCATACATGGACTACGACCATGCCGACCATGCCGCTGGCGACGAACGGCCAGTCCTATCAGTACTCGCCCTCCTGGTAGCAGATATAGTGACCGGTGTTGGCTTCACCTCGCTCATTCGCAATTTTCTGCGCCCCAGGCCTCATCTAATTGAACGCAGACGCAACGAATACGCGGCAATTCATCACGAACAGCAAGACAACGTCCGCGAAAGCGGTGTAGAAGTCGTCGAAAATTTTCAATCTCACACTGACCGTCGCCGAAGCCGAGACGATATTTTCATTGCTTCAATCAGGGGTCTACGAAACCGGGGCCAGACTTGTTACGCGAACTCGGTATTGCAAGCATTGGCGTCGATTGAACCATTACACACCTATCTCGTTCAGGTTCAGGGAACTGATACGAGAGGGGGAATATCCTCAGCCTTGCTTGAGACAATAAGATACGTGAATGGACACCCGTTTTCAAGCAGACGACAGGGGACTCTGTTGTCGAGACTCCCTTTCATTTCGCCTAGTGACGAGCCTCAGCGAGTGATGAACATCATAGCTAAGAATCACTCTCAATTCAGGTCGCGCAGTCGCCTTGGAATGGCCGGGACTCAAGAGCAACAGGACTCGCACGAATTCATCACCGCGCTTTTAGACTGTCTCAGTGACGAGGTAAAGACGTCTGATCAGAGTCTGACGCCTTCTAATTCAAACGGTCTCCAGAGCCAAGATGCAGTGATAGACTTAACTTACGAGGAGGAAAAGAAGCACGAAGATACATTAAGCCCAACAAGATCGGCAGAAGTACCGCATAATCCATTCGATGGCTGGACAGGTGCGTGTATGAGTGCACACATTTCAATAGTGAAAACTTTGCTAATGCTTGCAACAGGCTCTATGATCAAATGCACGAAGTGCAAGCATGTCAGACCAATACGGAGCGCACCTTTCCATTGTCTATCGCTCCCCATAGCAGAGATTAGGAGCGAATACATCGAGGATTTCTTGTCGTCCGAATATGGCGACGAAGAGCGTGTTTCGGATGTCAAGTGTTTGAATTGTGCTATACAACAGGCACTCGCAGAGCTAACAGACGAACAGCTTCTCTTGGATGGCGCAATAGTGAGCATCAATCGACGCAACACTTCTTCGGGCGAACACGTCGCGGTAGATTTACATGGACTCGAACAAGAGTCGTCCCAAATAAGGCGCAAGATTGCGATGCTTCGGGCCATCGACCCCAACGCGGACGAAGATAAGACTGAAGGTGCAGACGAAGACGAACTCGGCCTCGAGTTTCGTTCACTGCCGAGGCTTGTGCCTTTGCGCGGTGATGCCTTGAAAGCCAGTTTTGTCATGAGATTCCCAGAGGCGCTATGTCTTCATATTCAACGCCGTCACTACGACTTGGCGCGTCAGCAAATGGTAAAGATCCAGCGCCACACGTACTTCGACGAAACGCTCGATCTCTATCAATCCTGGGCCCTGGGCCAGTCACATCCGGCTTCGTTCGCAACAAGAATTTCCTACCAGCTCGTTTCTGTAATCGAACATGTCGGGAATGCGTTCGGCGGTCATTATCAAACTTATAGGTTGACGGAACCTCAACGGTGGGTTCTGGTCTCTGATGAGTCCTGCAGGACCGTCAGTTGGGATCAAGTAAAGAGCTGCCAGGCATACATGCTTTTTTATGCTGCCATACACCAAAGGGATACGCCTTGAGGTGCACGCTTGGCTATAATTGAGGCGTCACTACCACGAAATTATGTACAACAAACCTATAAAACATCAATACCACATTTCACTTTCAGCTTCACTGAAGCCGACTGACAAACACTCAAATCAACTCCATCAATAACTTTGTTCCCTTGATGGTTTGGCGTTGTATTCCCAAGCCGGCATGCTTATATTCTGGCTCAGGCGAGCCAGCGCCTCCGGATCCTTGTGCTTGCCATCAGCCTTCAATGTTCTACCAAGTTGCTTCTCAATCTTGCGCTGCTTCCTGTGCTTCTTGTGCAGATCAGAGCTAGAGAGCGCAGGCGAGGGGGGGTTCTCGCTCAACCCAGTGGTTGAGACATGCACTTCTTTGGGCGAGACCCCTAATCTCTTTTGTCCGTTCACACCACATCGTATAGGAACTGGTCGGTCTCGAGCCGGACTCTCCCCAGCAAATTCTCCTACCGTCGCCGCCGCCGTGGATGCTGGAGAAAAAGAACTGGCTGAGGCTTCCTTGGAGCGGTCGATGGGACGCTGGGAACCGGAACGAGAGTCTGGGCTGTCAAAATTATCGCTCGGTGACCTAGCAGCGGGTTCGCCTCCTTCGGGGCTCTTGCGGAGTTTGGAAGGACTAGTTCGTTGGTTTTGCGAGAACCGATCGTCGTTTGGCTCACCAAAATCGCCAAAAGTCAAAGTAGGGTTGAGGGCAGACTTTTCATCTACTTGGCTTCCTCTACACTGGTTTGTTCGGATCTGAATGCCGGGACTTGACCTGAGTTGGCGGCGGTCAATGGGGCTGGTGGACACACGTGCTTTGAGACGCCGATCTGCGAGGCATTCATTGTCTTTGCATTCTCCCGTCGACGAGCCTGATGCGAATTCGCAGTTACTTTCCAGCGGTGCAGGCAAAGACCCGCGATTCGCAATTTGATCGGTACTAGCGCTGTTGAAACTCCTTACGGTATTCGAAATCGGCATGTTCGGAGAGTCGAGTCGCTGATATTTGCCACCATTTGCATCTTTGTTATAGTCTTCATCCACGATATCTTCCCCATCAATCTTGGGCCGAATGGGGTTCGGCAAGGGGTCCTCATCTTGACCTTCAATTGATGTCGATGAAAGATTCGCTCCATTCTCAGTCAGCATGCTCGGTTCCCCAGCTTTTCTGCTGTCCTGGGTATGAGCATCATTTATGCCGTCTGTTTCCTTGGCATCGTTGGAATAGCTCTCGTCGGGCTCCGACGCCGACGACAAAGTGTTGCTACATGGCAGGGGATTGGCGACGTTTTCATCTTCCTCGTCGACCGATTTCGGAGAATCCACATAAATCTCCAGCTCGGAAGACGCGGTTCCACGTCCACCATCTTCGTCTCCGGAGGTCCAAGGACTTCTGGGAGAAGCACTACTTTCTGCCACGGTATCATCTCCACCTCTATCGGTTGAGTTGGGGCTCGATTTATTCACTGCACCAGAACCAAGATAGATGCCTTCTCCCTCCATCGAAGACATTGCATCATGTGAATCCCTTCGTGTATTCCTCACGTCAGGAGAACACGCCGACTCAGAAAAATGAGTAAACAGATCTCGTGGGCTCGGAAACCCAGTCACTCTGTTGGTAGCATTTTCCTTTTTTGGTGCATGGTGCTCGCATTGATGGTCATTTCTACTGACGTGCAGTTTGCGATATATCAAGGCCACCAAAACGATAGCCACGCCGACTAGCGAACCAACAGCGCATCCAATCGCAACTGGTCTTCCACTGGACGTCTTGACTGCACCGATGGTTGCGAACGCAGCATCAGAGTCGTTGATGGCGCTCTGGAGCGGTGTTGGCCATTCGTCCCGCAGCGTCACGATGTACCTGGAGGAGTGAGATCTGTCATCGGCGTGTCCATGCCTGGATACTCCATGATTTCCGTAAGGATTGGCAACTGCAACCAGCCCCTGATCCACGACTTTGCTGCCGTCAGGCAGATCGCGGCGGATGAGCGATGTCAGCACGACCGCATCCCTTTTCCCTCCCGGCAACGTGTCCCCGAGCGAAGGAAACGGCACAAAAAGTTGTAAGGTCGATGCGCAGGTCGCTGTTGCATCATCGCCGCCCTTTGCGTGGTCGCAAACGAACGGACCGAGGTCATGGGTGGCGCGGAACTGCGAGTTCGCCACGTCTGCAAGGGAGACGAGGTAATCCGCATGCCGCGGCAGGTCTCGGCCCGATGAAGCAACGACGGCGGTGATATCGAACAGAGCTTCGCAATTCACGCAAAGACTCGTGCGCTTGAAGTCTACCGGCTGCCTCGGCGGTGCGCGCACGTCCCCTCCCGCGATGGCAGCCGGTGGCGACCCGTGCGGCGGTCCGAAGCCAACATCTTCGGTGCCGACGCTCGCTGCTGCTTCTTGTCCCGCCGGAGCCGCCGGACGACGGCGGTCCGTTGCCGCGTCGGGTGTCCCAGCGTACCGGACGGTGGGTGACGTTGCCAACGCGAGGCTTGAGAGAAAAACAAGATGCATAGCCGACATTTTCTTTTCCCTGACAACAGCAACGGACACGAAGTACGCCGGGCCATTTTTGTTGTGTGAAACTTTTGGACTGGGGACTGGGTTACGCTCTGGGAGTTAACGCTCAGGTAACTTATAAGTTACCTGTGATTTAAATCACCTGTTTTGATTTGATTTGGTATTCCTCCCCTCCTCTCCCTCTCTTCATTTACCTACTACTTTATTATCTCTGTAGTTCCTTTATTTGTTCCTCCTACTAGAGCTAGAGTAGGATATACCTCCTAGATAGAGGACAAAGAATAACAAATAAAGGATAAAGCAGAAGTACGGTACCTCTACCTGCTACGATATTCAACTCAACTTACTTTTAGCTTTGACTTTAATCATCATCCCGGCCCCGGCAGTGTGGTCGTGTCGCATTCGATCTGTGGTGTGCAAATCCGGCCGCCAAGGAGCAGCCTGATGATGAACTGTTGATTATACGGAGATCGGGCCAGGATCAGGCACAGGCCAGAAGGAGGTGTAGATGGTCCCCAATGGACATGCGGTGCTGCTGCAGAGGAGACTTAGTTCGGACCGACCATTCTATAACGTTCGTTACACCTGATCGTCGGTGATTTAAACTCTATTATCTTCTCTAGTAGACCCCTTCTGTTGGGTCTGCTTCTGCTTGTAGGTGAGGGTCCCTCCACCTCCGTTCGGCCCGTGTCCACACCAGTTGGTGTTGGTATATCCGTCGCCGCCGTCGGTTCTTTTCGAGCAGATCGGGCAATCATAGCTCTCTCCCATGAGCACATGAGTCCCATGACCAGCGTTCGTACACACTCTTTCCAAAGATGAGGAGATTTGAGCCCCGAGCGCTATTGGGCGACTACTATGTTCCCGTTCAAGCTTGATTGTTGCGACTGCGTTGACTTAGGTTGGGTCATGGTTGGTCATGAGTGCTTGTTGAACTGATTTTAATTTTAGGCTAAATTTTAGGGTTCTTGTATCTTGGCTAAACAAGTTACCTAAGAAATTCACTCACT
>JAAMXK010005583.1:6232-17205 GCA_019693575.1 Thalassiosira oceanica | reverse complement strand
CTCAAACAACCATCGATGCATCGTCAGTCTTCGGTTTGTCGGCTCCGATGTGCTCGCGACCCAGTCACGAGCAGTTTTTCCTGAGTCACGTGTCACTTTTGCAGGCCGCCGACGTCGCCGGAAACCGACTATCGTGAATTCGGGATGGTCCAGGGGGGGGATTCGCTCGATTTGCGATAATGTCCTCTGTTGAGACGGACGGCGGCGACAGGGTTTAACGACTCGGTTGGTCGTCGGTCGGTCGGTCGCTCTACTAGTAGCTATCGTACGGTAGAGTTTGACCTCTGCGGGTCGGTCTCGCGATCGTGCGGGTCACGCAGGAAAAAAGTTCATTGGACAGATATCCGATTTGGTCCTTCCTTTCCCGAATAAAACTCAACGAAATAGGCCCCATTCCATCTCATTTTCGGAAGGATGCGGGCTCAGGTTAGTTACCCCTAGTGATGATGTGAGACACCGCGGGCCGATTTTTGCGAACCCTTCATTGCCTTCATCGGCGCGGCGCTCGCTCGCGCACCGCACCGCACCGCCCGCGCAAACACCCCCCCCCCCCTCCCCACTCGCAAGTCTCGCACCGCCACCGCCCGGGGGTTTGCCACCTTTATCTCTCGGCCCTCCTGGCCACTATCATATCGTCGGGGACTTATACCATAGCAGTGGAAGCAATAGACGCACGAAGGGCAGTAATGTGGCCTATTTGGGCAGTAGTAAAAATTCCAGATATGCGCTGTGCATCTATTGCTCTTCTAGTGTTCTCTCTATGTGCGTCTATTGCTCCACACTCAAAATTAGAGATTTCAACTGATATCAGAGAAAATTGCAAATATCATTTGACGCTAGCTTCTAGCTAGAGCCCTCGGCCGGCGGCTCGGCGCAGTCGGCGCGCGGCGTGTCCTGGGTGGAGGTGGGAAGACGGAACTGACGAAACATCGAGGCGCCCGTGGTGAGAGCCTATTGGATACGGGTATCGGAGGCGGTCGCGGTCGGAGACAACTGGGCTCGCCCTCGCCCCCGACATACGTGTCGCCAAGGCGAGAAGAGCCCAAAAGGCCAGAGCGACGCCGCGACGCCGGTTCTTCGCTCGCCTCTCGATACAGCTCGCATCAGCGTCGACAGCACAGACAGCACAGAAGCCCGCCTGCCCTCAACCTTCGCGGCTTCCGTAGTATCGTTAGAAATGGCGAAGACGACGTACCGGCAGCAACGCCTGAAACGGCGTATGCACAGCGCCCGGCGTTGAAAAAGAGCCGCATCAAAAGCAGAGCTCGCTCCCGTCGCAGTCGTTCCGTCACGAGTTTGCTCGCGAAGCATGTATTCAACAAGCGTCAGCCCCGCCTTCCAGGGATAGGCAACTGTCGAGTACATGGAGGACCCAGCCGTGAAGAGGCTCATCCAACATACAAGCGAAGTATAGACGAGGTAATGTGCGTACAACTAGTCAGTTGAGTGTCACAGTCGATAACCATCACGGCAACGGAGACTCCAGCCCACCCGAGCGATTATCGATGCAAATACAACAATCAACATATTTGATTGAATGCCCGATAAATATATGACAGGCCGACAGACAGAGTGGAGCTCGCGAGGGTCGAGGCGGAGCAGGCAAATCAGATTCGGCGGAGCACGAACGAAAATGCACCGAGGCAGACCACGGAAGAAGGCTAAGCGGCTATGAGCACCTCGACTGACAAACTCGAAAGGAACGTATCGAAGCTGGGCGACTCGATCAGATCTACTGGAGACTGAGACCTAAAGAAAGAGAGCTGAAATAGGATCTGATCGAGTCCGAAAGACTCGAGCGAGAGTTCATCGCGGTCGAAAACAAAACACAGGTTTGAACTGGGCAACGGACTAGAAAATGAGAGCGTGCAAGGCCAATGTCTAGCTAGGAATAGAGTACTAATTCTATCATCTCGGCTTATTCATTGGTATTTTACATGGTCTCATTTTTGAGGGCACGTACGTACAATGCTGGCGCGACTTGGGCGGCTTGTGGCCAATTCTCACGCCCGATACGCGGCTCCCTCGGCGCACTGCGTCTTGCTTCATGTCTAATCAAACCGTGAACCCAGTTGCGCCTCTTTCCTCTTCTCTCCTCTCTCCTTACTCTTTTCTTTCTCTTTTCTCTTCTCCTTTCTTTCTTTTTCTTCTCTTTTGGGGCTTCGCCCCAACTCCGCTCCACTACCCTTCCACTACCATAGGTAGGTAAGGGGTCCTATAAGTTAAGCTACAGGCTAAAACTAGAGTAGACCCGTCCTACCCAGGAGGAGGAACTGCCCTTAGGAATCAGGGAGACTTGTTTCTTGGATTTCTCGAGGGGGATATTGTTGGCGAGGTGGCCACGGGGCGCTTGTCCATGATCTTGGACATAGTTCGCGGCGTCAAAAGGACCCTGGCAACATGTCTGGCACCACACCTTGGGGTAACACCCACGGGGACTCATCTTGAGTCGGGACCCTGATCGGCCTGATGGCCCTCAGTTTCTCGTGACATTTTTGCTACTTAGGATAGTTAAGTACGTAACAGCCAGTGATACATATGCCACGTCGGGCGGAGGGACTCGGCCGGGCCGGAGCGGGCGGGCAGCGGCAGCCTAGGCTTATACTTATAGTGGGCAAATGGGCGCGCCCACCAAAGTTTTGCCTGAGAGCTCAGGCCCTTCACCGCGGCGCGCCGCGTATACGCGCGCATGCGCGCGGCGCGCGTGCGCGCACTGTTACTAGTGTTTACTACTAGTAGCGAGAGCCCACCTAGTGCCCACGGTGGGCAGCCCACCAAAAAGGCTCTCGGTGCCCACTATAAGCCTAGCGGCAGCGGGAAGACTGGAGTACTGGAGTGTATGCCGTGACAGGGGCGGAAGACTGAGACGATGACGAGTTTCCACCTTACCAGGGTCATGCATAAAAGCCTTGACGTCGTCAGTGGCAGCAGAAGATGCCTCGCTCGGCTAAGTTTGGCGCAAGCTCGGACAACGTCTGACTGCGTCATCACGAGTAGATGCCTGTCGGGCAGCAGGCGACAGCAGCCAGCAGCAGCAACACACCGCCCGACCCGCCAGCAGCGAGAGACGTATACGTCCACCCCCTCTCGCAGATCGTCCTCGAGCACCTGCAGAACACGCACGCCAGCTGGGTCTCGAGGATTGGGCTGAGCACGGGACTTGAATTCAAACCCGACGGCACATTCGTCCGACTGGCGAGACTCAGTCTGCGTCCGAGAAGGGTAGGAGCGAAGAGGACGGGGAAAATTCGATATGGACCGTGTACCAGCCGGAGGAAAGGAAGCATCTCCTCTGCGTCACGCGGCACGGCCTCATAGGAAGGTTCGTCCTCCAGGACAACACTAAGCCGGCATGGCACTCGGACAAGCGGAGCACGCCGGAGAGGGTCCAGGATGCGGTAGATGAGATGATCGGGAGGCTTGAAGACCACAGGACTGCGGAAGGTGGAAGATAGGCTTGAAAGGAACAAGCATGGGAGGCACGACCAACAGGCTCTGCCTTGCTTGCGAAACGGCCAATCTCAAATACTCGAGTTCAATTCCCATAGATTCCCATAGGGGGGCTGAATATGAATTCAAAGTGTACAACGAGGTCAAACGCAATAGATGAAAAAAAATCGACCGTGCTTTACTTCAAACTCAAAACTCGCTGTCGTAGTTCTCCGGCACCATGTCCGGCATGACATCTCTGCCGGCCAGCACATCATCGTCAAACATATCCCCCTCCGCCGCCGACGACCTCGACCTGTACCAAATCCCCAGCAGGACCGCGCACCCGACGAACGCAACATTCAACATCACGATCATGCCCTTGAAGGACAGGCCCGTGGCGCCCATAACTCTGTCGAACGCCCCCACGAACGGGCTCACGAAGCGCTGCGCAGTGTTCGCCATCTTCAGGTACCTCTCAAGCTTCGCGTCGTCCATCTGCGCGAACGCTTCGACCTGCCTCTCGATCTGCTCCCTCTTGGCGGGATCGTCCCCGGCCATCGAAGAGATCGACGTCTTGATCAGGCCGGGGTTCGACTTGAGCATGCGGACCGTCGAGTTGAACTGTTCGGGGTTCGTGAGCATGGACTTGGCCATGGCGGACGGGTCGAGGCCTCCGGGGAAGGCCGCCGGCGATGCAGCGCTGGACGACGAGGACGACCCTCCCGCGTCGCCTCCTGCCGCACCGGTCATCGTCGACGCGCCGGGCACGGAGCCGCTTGCCATCATCCCCTTCATCTGCTCGAACTGTTCCGGCGTCATGTCTTGCATTTGCTATTGTTTTGCCGAATTTTGTAGCCGTTCGATAATAATTTAACCCCAAGAAGCCGTATGCGCGGCAGCAAGTTTACATACCAGCACCACAGTTGGGAGTTTGGGTTCGTTAGATCAGGCCAGATGGTATCCACGAAGTCCAGTAGAATGGGATCGAAAGTATGTACAAACCAAGCAACAGCTTTCCCATCGACCTCTCTTCTCACCTGCTGGACCACCTTCATCATTTCTGGATTTTGAGCCATCATCTCCATCTGCGCTATGCTCTGTGTTATCTGCGCGTCGGTGAAGTTGGCCATCTGCGGATTCCGCCGCCGTATCTCGTCGGCCGACATGCCCTTCATCGCGGCCGCGTTCGCCTTGAGTACCGACGGGTCCATGCTCATCGTGGCCTGCCGGAACTGGTCGGAGGAGATGTTGTCGAGGGGGCTGCCTCCACCGCTTCCCGTGGAAGGAGCCTGCGGCGTCGTCGCCGTCGCCGTCCCTCCGCCGCCGACGCCCATCCGCATGGCCTGCTGCAGGTCGGACTCACTCATGTTTTTCATTTGCTCGGTCGCCGCTTTCATCATGGCGGGGTTGTTCGCGACCTGCTCCATCTGGTTGATGGCCTGCCGTTTGGAAATGCAGCGACCAATTTTTTTCCGCGCAGAAGGGTTTGTGGGTTTAGTGATTGCTTTCTCGTTTTCAATATCCTCTGACTCTGACGCACCTGCCAGATCTGCACGTCGCTCATGTTCGCCATCGCCGGGTTCGTCGCTCTCATTCCCGCGGGTCCCATGGCCCTCATTGCCGCCGCCTGCTGTTTCAGCTGCGCAGGATCCATGGCGGCCATGCGCTCGGCCCCCTCGCGCAGCGCCGAGGTGTTCGTCCCGTCGAGGTTGATGTTCGTGTCGGCTCCGTTGCTCCGTCCTCCGGCGGCCGTCCTGGACGTCTTCCTGGGCGGAGGATCGGATTGCTCGTTCGCCTTGGCGACTAACCTGGCGACCTCCTCAGGACTTCCGACGATGTCCCCGAGCATCTTCCGGAGGTCGTCCTTGTCAGGGGGCTGATTCTTCTCGGACACGCCCGACAGTGTCAGGCAGCCCCGGAGGTCGGGGACGGAGAGGCTCGAGATCTCTCGCGGTTCGTAGGAAAGGTTTATAAGTTTGACCCTTATGGACTTGTTGATGCCGTCGAGGACTCGGACCTCCTGCCGTCCGTCCGCCAGGGAGGTCTTGACTATGCCCCTCTTGCTGTACGATATCGTATCCCCGGCGCGAGAGTGTTTTGATCCGGGCATTACCAACAAGGTTGGTCGGGCCAAAGACAAAGATGGAAGAGTGATTAGATTTTTCGACCAAGTGGCCGAGAGACAGAAGACGAGTATTGTGCAGTTCGACACGCCGCCCATAGCTTTGTCCCCGCAAGCTGACGTACTACAGCTACATACAGGGCCCGTCCCGATGCCGCGGCTTCTTGGGGTTTCGCCTTGGGGTTTCGCCGGAGACTGAGATTATGAAAGATCACACGCCACTCACCCATTGTACTCGGCGCTCTTGAGGCCCCGGAGCAGGACGCTACTCCCGACCGGGTAGGAATCCTCCGACTCCGACATAGTCGTCATGCCGTTGCAATTGTGCATGTGGTATGTTAGTCCATGAGTCCTCGCGGCAGGCAGCAGCAGCGCAGCCCATGCCCAGCGCGGCTGCGCTCCCCGTGCTGGGGCGGGACAGCGCGGCTTCCCGCCGGAAAAATGGTGTTTGCTCGCTCTTTCGGTTAGGCGTGGTCTCGTTTAATCCCGCGGCGCCGCCTTTAACCAAAGCACGGGAGCAAGTTGGGCTACTTCACTGTGAGCAAAGTAATTCAAGATGCTGTTCTCCTGAGAGTGCTCGCATTAATTCTAGAGAAGTGTCTTGCTTGTGTTGCAAAGCTCACCGACGCGTGAAAATGTGTGTGACACAAAGGGATGACAGACACTGTGCATCATGAGCTCAGAACTCAGAAAACCCCCAAGACCAGGTCGATGGAAAGCAAGAAAAGAAAATTACTCTATCTACATGATAGCCTTTGTATGAACGGTTCACTCAAACCCCTCGTGCTTGTCACTACCAATACCAATTATCCTCCTTTTTCGCCTAGTATATGTATTCGCCTCAAACTGCTGGGGGCTGGAAGGCCCAAAAGCAAAGCTTGGTTGGCAGACGGAAGCTTCGGAGGGCGGATATTCTCTCTCGGCCTCAGCCCCGATGGGATGATGTTTCTTCGAAGGGCAACATGCCCCGAAGGGCAGTGCATAGCTCCGATTTGTGGATAGAATGCTAGAACTGGAATACTCGCATAGTCCACAGGTTTTTTTTGTAATACTTATTCTTGTCGACTTTGTGACTTACTTTCTTCGTGTGAAGACAATAGTCATAGCACAATGGACTGTTTGCTGCAACTTTTGCCCATAACCCGTATTAAGGGAACAACGCAAGTCCAAATTTGAGAGGGACCAGGCTGGTAAAACACACAACCAGTCGAGGAGTATAGTCTCAGTGTGGAAGGTGGTGCGAATACAAAGATACCAAGGATGGTACAAGCGCAAATCGTGATAGAGAGAGTATGACAAATGCTGATGCGATACTATCAGGTGCATCGGCCCAGAGTGGCAGTAGAATTAAGGGTAAATGTGTAGGAGTACCAATTCATGGTATTTTGCAAAAAAATCGCATCAGTGCTCGAGCGAGCAGCCACTGCTCATTACAGCTGCATCAGGATCGAGACGCAGCGGCTTGATGACCTTCTTTTATTGGGCAGGCCGTCACTACCTCTAGAGGCACCTTCATCTACTAGAGTCTCTCTCTAGAGCAGCCAAAATATCAGATAAAGTAGAGCTTAGTTAGTGGGCCGCCCCGCAGACAACCGTCAACATACCTAGAGATACCTCCTCTCTCTCTCTCTATCGCGTCAACATACTTCTATGAAGCCAATGGGTGGCTGGGGGTAGCTTGCAACTCCAACTAATTGTTACGTGAGCACATTTAGTGTTCGTAGCTGCCAGCACGGTGTCTGTGTTCAAGAATGTTGTGGTGGATGTGTCATGTGCTGGTGCCTCGTTGAGATCTTGGTTGGTTTTGTGGTCCAGCATGTGGAAGACACGCAAGGTACAACAGCTAGGGTTCCAGTTAATATAGATGTTGACTCTAACTCTAATTACCGTTGTTGGAATAATCTATGAGAATTGTGACCTCTTGATCTCCAAATTGGGCCAAATCATCGTTATGTCGGCGGAGGTAGTAATAATTGTTAATTGAATTCCAGGATTTGCCATAATCAGCTAATTTTAAACTTATGTTTGAGTTACACTGTGGTGCCAAGAAGCAACCACGTGGTGGTCCTGTGGGGTACGTTATGGTAATATTCTATTTCTATTTTGTCTATTAGGTGATAATTGTGCAAACTGCCTCGTCATCTGTGAGCACAATTCTTTAATTGTACCTACCCTACATTGGTCCATCCTACAAATTGGTCTGAAGGAATGGGACCTTTTTCTTCGATCGATTCATTTCACTCAACCTCACGATCTTGGGCTGGAGTCTACTCATCCTCTGTGGCGTCACTTGCCTTTCTAGGCTTCTCGGTGTCTTCCTCGTCCTCCAATCCAATATGCTCCTTTATCGCCTTGACCTGAGAAACTAGAGGATCCCACTCATCAGTAACACGAGCATGGATGTCTTTCTTGTGCTGCCTGCGCTGGAAGTTGGCTTGAGTCTTGGCAGCGCCATCCTTTTTGAACCACCACCTAAGGTAACAAAAGTTCAATTTTGGTGAGATTTCATTGTGAGGAATCAGGTGGGAAAAATCTGAACTCTTACCAGAGGAATTTGGCCAGCGTGAATGCGATGGCAATGACAAGGATAGAACCGAGAGTGATGAGCGAGGTCTCGCCTCCGACGAGGAGTGAGCTGATGCCCAGAAGGATGAGAGGGAGGGCGAAGAATACGACAGCGAGGTATAGAAAGGGGAATCCGCGCCACCAGCGTGTAGCCTTTCCGAGTGATTTGGCCATAGCAATAGGCACCCGGCGCATGCGAGGCACGGGATACCAAATAATAATGCCGAAGATGTTGAAAAAGAAGTGCGCCAGCGCTGGTGGTGGTGCAAATGTAATTAGCACATACTGGATAGAAAAGAAGAGGTTGACACATTTGACAACAAAATAACTTCTTACCAACCTGCATAGCGGCTGTGTTATCCGCGACGACGGCGGCCAGCATGGAGGTGACCGTTGTGCCAATATTCGCTCCGAGCGTAAGGGGGTACATTTGGTCCACCGTGACAACTCCAACTCCCACGAGCGGCGTCAAGACTGACGTCGTGACGCTGGAGCTCTGCACCGCAATCGTGATGGCGCATCCGATGAGCATCGAGATGTACCCATTGATCGCTATGCAACGAAACGAGCAAAATTATTAGTACTACGTGTGTGAGTTTTTACTTGCACGAGTCGACACTGACCTGTGGCCTTCTTGATGATTCTGGTAGACGATCCGAGGAGCATCCTCTTCAGGATCGTCACGAGCCCCATCAGGCAGAGGACCAGGAAGATGATCCCTAGGACGACCGCGATGGCCCCCGAGACGGTGTCGGAGGACTGCGTAGCTCCTTCTTCAAAGAATGCCGGGCAGTACCCCTCCTTTGAGCAGGTGATGAGTCCTACGCGTCCATCTTTCGCGCACGCCTGGTACGTCTGCGTGCCTGAGGGATTGCATTCCGTGGGATAATATTCGTCGCACGATTTTCCGTTGGCCACTTCCTCGATGACCTTCTTGTTGGAAATGACTGGGGAGGCAAGTTAGTTTGAGATTCTGTGCTTCAAAAGACACCAAAAAGAAAGTCCCACTCGCGAACTCACCAATCTTATCGAGGATCGGCGAGATGATGACCTTGATGCCCTTCGACTTCTTGCCCCCCTCGCTGGGGTTGTAGTTCACGGTCATCGCTTGGGTCATTCGCGCGAGCATTTGAGTGGCCCATTCGATGGGAAAGAGGATCAAGACGGAGAGGAAGTTGAACATGTCGTGGACTGTGGCTCCAGCGAAGGCACGTTCGAGCTCGAGCCCGTTGCCCATCTGTCGTGCGTGGGACGAGAGGTGCAGAAGTTGAGACCCAATCGGCGTTGCAAAAACTTCTACAACTCGTAAGCCGGCGATCAGTCGCTTACCTGTCCCATGGCAACAATGGTGTTCGTGACGGACGTTCCAATGTTGGAACCTGCCATCGAAAGAAAGGTTGTTGTGAGTCTGCGCGAAAAGGCATCCAGACTTCGCTCTGCTGCGCGTTGGCTGCTCTCTCACCCATCACCATGAAGATCGCCGGCTCGACGGGGATGGATCCAGCCCCGACGAGACTGACGATGATGCTTGTGGTGGTCGACGAGCTCTGGAGGAGGACGGTCACGAGCATCCCGACGATGAGAGAGGCAACGGGGTTGGTGTTGCCCCCGAAGAGGCCGGCGGCGGCGCACCCGGTGAGGACTTTGGCTCCCGTCCCGAGAAGCTCCAGGGAGAAGATGAACCTTTATATTTGCGGCGAAGCGAGAATGCGCAGAGTGAATTCCGAACGATGTTGTTTTCAGTGGAGATGGCTGAGAATACACACTGCGATTCAACTCACCAGTACAGGAAGAAGAGGACGCCCACCAAATTCAAGCCGATTCCGGCCCACTCCTTCATGCTGTGGCAGAAGCACGTGCGAACCACCTAATCTCGGCCGGTATATGCATTCCGAGGGGTGAGCAAGGTTACGGCACGCAAAACCAAAACCTATCGCGCTCGCGGAACGACTCGGGGACCCTCACCTCGCCCCACGTGGTGTCGTCGATGTTGATATTCTCCATACCGTCGAGGTCGATCGCCTCCTCATAGCTGCCGCGGACGGTACGAAAACGAGATGCGAGTCGAGCGGCGTGGGTCAGAGATGAGCGCGTTTTGTGAGGGCCTTGGGTAGGTTTCGGCAATCGGCAAGATGCGTCAAAGAATGCTTACCCTTCATCTCCATAGCGCACCGAGGGCGCCGCTCTCCGCATTTTGGGCTCGACGCCCCCCTCCTCGGGATCCATGGGAGCTTCGTCGAGGTCGGCCTTGGCGGCGGCGTCGTCGTCGTCGGCGGCGACGGCGGCCTCCTCTTGGTCCTTATTTCCAAATAGCTTCAGCTTCATGGTGTTCGTCGATTATGTCGATCAATTGATTTGAGAACCCACAGAAGCTCTGCGGTTCACATCCACATCACTCATCACACCGCTACCGCGGATCCATCTTAATTAATTAAAAAATAGGATACCTCGCTCGAAGTTGTGCTCGCACAGTTGACTGTGTTCTATTCTTGTGCCGGATGTCGCAGAGAGATTCGTTGAATCTGTCCCGTCCCCCTCGTGGCCGGCGGCGTCCCCTTTTTTGTACCTGAGTGGATCCCGATTGAGTCCGCTCCATGGATTTCCAAAGATTTCCAATCAAACCCCGAAATCGCCCGGCTTGCACGACGCCGATTTCCGTAGAAGTGAGGGGGGGAGCACCGAAACCTCATAAAAACAAACATCTCATCAACAAAACCGACAAAACCGACAATCGACAAAACCCAGCCACAGAAGAAAACGAAGAAGACCCAACTCTCGCCAGCGGAGAAGATCGGAAAAGACTGAGGCGTCAGGCCAGGAAGCGAGAGGATCCGGACGTTCGTGATAAAGAGAA
>JAAMXK010005571.1:0-14518 GCA_019693575.1 Thalassiosira oceanica | reverse complement strand
GTTCCCGCCGTCGCCGCTGGAGTCTCTGCGTGCTTTGCCCGACTTCGCGGCGCGCTCCTGAGCCTTCCGCTTGCGGCTCCACTTCTTGCCCATTGTTCCGTTTCTCGTCCGTTTCGGACTCCTCGGATCCAAGAGCGATGCGATCAAACTTGGAGCCGGAGAGTTTGGCGAATGGGAGTACAAAGATCCGGGCTACGATGATTCCCATCACCATCACGGGACATCGCGCCGGCACCATCATCGCCATGATCTCACCAACCATCGCAGGTCTTTTATTGGCTGCATACTTACTCATTTTGGCGCGAAAACTCACCGAAGGGCCTTGTTCGAGGCGCGCGGGCGAAGCGAGTCCGAAGTCGCCGAAGTCCGAAGTCCCAACGTGCCAACGTCTTGGGCTGGGAGGCAAGAAACAGCATGGGCCGACACCACCTTGCGTCAGCGCTCGAAGGGAGTTCCTCAGATTCCGAAACGCTGCTTGCACGTTTGCCGGTGGCCGGTGTCAACGCCAAGGAACAAACGATTGAGCGACGTTTACGTGCGCAGTCATTCAAGTCTAAGACTCTGTTGGCCACTGTTGGTCTGGTGGTTTTACGCGCGCAACATCGTAGGCCGTATTGCATTCCGTAAGCGAATGCCAATATTCAAAGAGTGTCGATGTCAGCTTGGACTTCCCTTTCGCTTTTTTGCCATTATAAATATAGAATTCGTAGTACGAATTGACATATCGCCGCCATCGATCGGCAACCACAACCACCACCCTCCGAGACGCCACGAAACCAATCGCGTTGTTCCATTTCCGTCATGTCGAGCCACGATTCGCTCAAGGACAAAAAGAGCATAACAGAACCGCTCGTTCTCCTCTTCGGGCTGATAGAGACAAATAACTGGTTAGCGCTCGAGAACTCCTTCCTCGTCGAGCCCAATCGGCGAAAGCTTTTCAAGTACTTGGCCGGCCTGGTCGCGGCGTCCTCACGCTTCAGCAATATGACGATCTTACACGCCGTGTGCCGTTTCCGACCTCCCGCGAGCCTAGTTCGCAGCATCGTCGAACTATGCCCGGATGCCCCGAGCTCCAAGGACTCCATACATCGGACCCCTCTACATGTGGCGGCCGGGACAGGCGCGACACAATCGGTCATCGAAGTGCTAGTGAGGGCGTTCCCGATGGCGTGCACCATGCCAGATCAGGACGGGAGGCTGCCCCTGCACATGGCATGCGACTCGAGCTGTCGGTTGTTCGAGGATGAGAGCGAAGGCCAGCAGAGAAATAAGCCGTGCTACGGCGTTGTCAGCGTCCTGCTATCGGCATCACCAAGTTCGGCATTGCTTGAAGACGCGGATGGTGTGTGTCCTACAGAGTACGCCCTCCTATCCGACTCAGACATAGAAACCTTGTATCTCATTCAGCGTGCTGCCCGGAAAGTATTGAGAATAAAGGCAAGGCTGGATAGCGATCGGTGCAAGCAAGCGTCAATCGTACAAAACGACTCGACCTCAAACACGACCACAGATGTGTTTTCCTCGAGAGCATTAATGGGTGCGCTGCCGTCATAAGCATTGTTTTCACAGTGAAAGTGAAGTTAAGTTGTAAGGTTTAGGCATACGAACTGTGGGGACATCACATCTATACTTAGAAGAGAATCGGAGGTATACCGCGTGATGGGTCCTCTGGACCACGAGCTTGCCGGTTCACACACGAGAAGTATTTGTTTTGTTGGAGATGCTAGTTTAGTGTTGATGATAAAATAAGTAAAGTTGCTATGCTATGCTATTAGCTAGGGCGTTACTCTTTTCATCGGTCCCATCTCAAAATTCATCGCGATCATCTGCTAAGTCAGCAGGCAGGATGCCGTCTCCGTCCTTGAGTTTGTCAGAAACACCGAGATCCTTCAAAGCCTCGATGATATCTTTCCTCCCAAACTCATGCGCCCACCACTGCGCATGCGATTCAATGTGTGAGGTGTGAGTCGAACGATGGATGGAAATAACAAAGGAGATGCATGCAACTTACCATGGGTCCTCTTCCGTCCTTGCTTCTGGAGTGAAGGAGCAATTCTTGGGCCTCAGCAATGAGCGCCAACCTATTCAAGTCGTTGCTTTGGACGACGTCAAAAAGTGCATTCGTGATCTCGTTGTCTACCCACTTGCGATTGATGTCCCTGATTTCTTCCTTGGTCGGTCTCCCCGGCTTCGCTTCGATTTTCACCTCCCTTTCATCCGGACGGTCTGGTTCCACCTCCTTGGCGGTATCCTTCTTGGCCCTTCTTCGCGCCTTAGCTGGGTCGTTGAGGTTCTCGAAGTACTGCTTCTGGTACTCTTCGTCGGATGCGCCACGGTTGAAGTCTTCAAGTTGGGCAAAGTCCTTCTTCTCCTTAAGGACCTTCTGGAGGCCTGGTGGGTAGTTGCCTGGACAAAACCATCCACCGGCGTCGCAATTTTGCATCTTGTTCTTCTTGACCCATTCCTTGCTCTCCTTGGATACGCTTAGTATCTTGTATATCCTAACCTCTGCATGGTTTCGGTTGGAAAATCGGATCCGTGTTTAAGAGGAGTTGGAGCAGTGTGCAAGAGAGAAACGCAAAATTGTAGACACTCACTGCCATACTTGGTCCTGTAGACCTCCTTGAATCGGTTCTTATCTGCCTCGACGCCTTCCACTAACTGGTGCGAGTGGAGTCTGTACAGTAGAGAATTCCTCATCATTTGGCTTGGGCGCCCTCCGGGCATCTAGAGAGGCACGAGTTAGGTTGGTATACTTCGATTGATAAAAACAAATTTCGTGAACTCACAGAGAATCGCGAACACGTAGGGTCATTTGGACACATGTCGCGGTAAACTGAGTTGGCAATACGTGCCAAGTGCGGACTCTTGGCAAGGTCGTCGCCTCCGCCACCAGTCCAGAGGAGAACATAGTCGGCAAGGTGCCTCGCAATCCTGTGCCCCTCCTTCAACGGAGAAGTAAGGGCTCGCCCAAGAAGTGCGATGTGCTCGTGGTTCCAAGTATTTCCGTCGGCAATCGTGGTGCGATTGGCAATGCCAGTGATTTGATATCCGTAATCCCACCACGCCATAATCCTGGCGTCCTCGGGGGTGTTGTCGCGGAGCCACCAGTAAGCTTCTCTGTAGTCATCGACCAAGACCTCGCCGCCCGATCTGGTGTTACCTTTGAACAGAATGGTGGGATGGCTCATAGCAACCGCCATACGATCAGAAAATTCCCCAAAGCCCTTCATCTCCGGCTGTGCCTCAGTGTAAAGGTAGTAGGCCAAGTATGCCCATGCGCATCGAAGAAGGACATTAACAGCGATGTTGTCAACAATAGACGACTTGGGCTGTTCATTTTTGGGCTTCCCCTTTTCTTTTTCACTGCTCTTTTCCTTGGTCTTCTTGGCTCCATTCGACTTGGCTCTTTTTGATTTCACTTCGGCCGGGGGTTCATCTTTGGGTTCGTTGTTAACATCCACGATTGCTGTTCCAAATATCTCCCAAATGTCCAAGTGAAAGCCACACACTCCCTCTACACAGAAACCCAAAACCCTTCCGATAACCATGCCTACAAGAATACTTCCAATTGGTGCCGTGAGAAGAATCAGACGGACCATTTTGTGTGAAAAGTAGTAGGCGGCAAGGCCATAAACAACGAGGAAAGATGATGCATCGTTGGTGAAGGCGAGAGCAATCATTCCGAGCCCAATGTGGGCAAACTTTGCGACGACGCCGAGGTACTGTTCGTAGGTGCCCTCCTTCGCGGCCTGGTGCTCGGCGACACTGTCCACTAAGGGATTGCCCGTCTTCGTGTGAGGAACGAAGAGACCCCGAACACGTGCTGAAATTGGTCCAAAGTGTCCTGACGGGTAGAGCGACATGACGGTAGCCGTCCCAACCACTCCAAACAAAGCAGCCAGACGTATTCTCAGCAGCAACGTTTGCGCGCGGGTGAGATTGTCGCGTGTTCTCACTCGCTCGCAGTATTCCAACAGCTGCAACACGAAGAAAACGAGCATGGGACCCATTTGCTCCAGGGATTTGATGGGTGTCAACCCAACGACAGGCACACGAGTTGCTAAAGTCGTTCCCGCAATATAGAACGCAGAGTAGGCCGCGTGGAGCTTCGAAGAATGACGGCCTAGAATCACCAACGCTGCAGCATGTACTCCAACGAGATTGATCACAAACGTATACCCTCCCCATGCCGCGGCCATATTGAAGTATGCGACGCCCGTCAGAGCTCCCCAAAAAGCTGCAGTGATTGTACGCGTCGATAGAGAAAAACCAACGTCTTCTTTTTGTCGAATGCGGTAGCCCACGTTGTCCTCATTCGGGTTGATATCAACGTCGGCCCCTTTTCCGTCACCTCGCAACGATCGAGTCCACAAATAGAACACCAACGTCATCGCAAACACGGCCACGCTCTCATTATCATACCCTCCACCGACACTTCTCATAATATGAGCTGGAATAGTGCTCATGAAGAACATCGTAGCGGTCATCGACAATAGAGCAGCGGGTTGCAGCGCGGAGCTCGAGGAGACTCTCACACCTCCGGCATCTAAACCAGAATATTTCTTCAAAATGTAGCGTATGGGATCTCCAACCTTGCGCAGGTAGTGCCCCAGCAGAGGAAATTCGTCAAGTATGGTACCGAATTGAGAGCCAACTCCACAGTGAAATCGTGCCGAGCATTCCAGCGCAATCAGCCCAGTAGTTACAGTCGTAAGCGCTCCAAACCACGCAGGAATGAGGCAGCATACGTCATTCAGGCTCATTTCGACCCACTTCATACCGACTTTGCTCATCGATGATGCAACCATTGACATAAATGGCGATGATAGGGATTTCGACACTCGCTTGGCACCCTTGACTAAGACATTTTTCGGTATGCTCATTCCCAAATACTTCTTCACGCCAAACCAAACAGGGAGCCATGATTTCGTCAGCCACACTGCAATTACCTGCATCCCTGGATAGATTGTTGTCCCAACTAAAAGATTCGAGGATGTATGCTGTCTGAGCAGATGCAACAACGCGAAGGAGGGCCATGAATAACACACTTACCCGGTCGACCAAGCGGATACCAAACCTTGTGATCGAACCAATTGACGAATGCTTTCCAACCATTGTCGTGCAAGTACTGAGCAGCACGGAAATTAAACCAGGGATCGAACTCATGGATGACTGCGAGAGAGGAGTTGCAGGTAGACAGGTAGAGAAGGTGAGAACCAATCGCAACACTCTCAAACTCGTGCAATAAATACGCGACACGAGATAATCGATCACTCACTGTATCCGTACTCGTTGATAGCATGCAAACGTATTGTGTATGCTCGCGTGACAAACTGGTAGCATTGCCCGACGCAAAAGGCCAGCACAAGGATCGCCAAAGATCCGCGAAGCAGCCACTCCGCCGTCGAAGCCATTCTGCCGCGAATCTCTTGAAGCAGCTCGGATGGCAGGATCGCAATTGCCTTCCCCTTTCTTTTCGCCGCCGACCGTACTACGTTCGCCTATGAAGTCGGCCTCCGCCACTCCGCCTCTTATTCCCTTTTCCACCTCGGTCTTCCTCCTGTCTCGCTCGCCTGCCTCCTCGTCTCTCGACTGCGGCGGCGCGCTCAATCGCGCGCGCCTCAACCGATTTGCTATCTTGGGGTTGACTTTCTTGCCGACGCGCGAGGCAAGCGGGAATGAAAGTTCGAAAGTGCTTGACTCTCCGTATGATCCCAGTTGGATTACCTCTTAGAGGAGTGGTAACAAAGTTAGTCCTGAATGGGCTCCTTTCTCTAAGGCTAATGCCGGCCGCCAGATGCAGAGTCAAGAAGCAGGAGGCAGGATTCGCCTTTCCAATCGCACTTTTTGCGCAGCAGGCAGATCCAGCTGGAAGAAACCAACGTTACGATATCTCATCCAGCGCCGGACTGCTTTAGGCGGGCTCGTCGCGAAAGACTTGGGTGGACAAATCGCCCCGTAGGAGATCGAGAGCGAGGCCGGTTGCCGGGATAGGAGGAGATCAGGGCAGGGGTGGTGGCGACCATAAGTCTCCGACGGTCGGGACACTGCTTGCCTCAAGCGAAAGCGTTCTGCTGTCACCGACGGAGGAGCCAAGTCGGGTGCTGCCAGGTGGCGCAAAGCACAGTCTCCACCCTCACCCTACCCGCCAAGGCCCTTTACACTTCTTGGGGCGGCATTGGGCGTAGGAGGATAGCATACATCATATCAGCACCCGCTTCCACGCTCTCGTGAAGCCGCCCGACAATATAGGCAGCATCCCCAAAGGGTTGCCCCGCCATACAAATACAACAGTAGGGGGATATCTTGACCCCTTCGAACGAGAGGATGCTCAAACGTCTCGCCCAGGCGATACCAAATTTTGAAACGAACGGAACGGCAACGGGCCCGGACAGCAACCCCGACTTCCGGGACGGTGACGACGAGTACGACGACGACGACGACGACGATATGAACAGCCAGTCGAGCGACGGTTCCGGAAGTCTCGAGCCCATCACGCCCCCCGATGGGCTGGTGCCGGGCGGGCGGCAGGGGGATGACCGCGCCGGGGACGAAAAGGACGTCGGGGAGGGGGAAGACGGCGGCGCGGGGGCGTCCGCGTCCCACCCCCCCTCGGCGCACCGCACCGCGGCGGACGACGCCCCGACGGGCTCCGGGGCGGGGAGCGGCCGGACCGCGGAGTCCGCGACGGGCGCGGGGAGGGGGACGTCCACGTCCGCGGGGCGGCTGGGCACGATCATGAGCCAGGGGGACGCGTTCGCGGCCGCCGAGCTGCGCAGGCTGCGGGACGACGGCCGCCAGAATGCGGCCCGGCGGCAGCAGATGGTGGACCCGAGGCGGCACCAGCAAAGGGGCCAGGAGTCGGGGGAGGGCACGTCCGAGGCTCGCCCGCGTCCGCACGTCAACGCGCCGTCCAACCTCAGCGCGACGCTCGAGCACTACCGCCAGAGGATGCAATCGCCGCGGACCACGAGGCCGGAGTCGAGGATGTCCATATCGTCCGCCTCAACCAACGGCAGGCCGGGCAACGGCGACGCCATGTCCGAGACGGAGGACTTTGCGGACCCGATCGTGGGGGACGGTAGCAAGGTTGGCGACTCATTAGGTGCGTTCCTGACGAAAAATTCAATGCGCAACAATCACTGCGATAATTTCCGTTCCATGATTGATGTCTCTAAATTTTTCTCTGTTATGAACTCGGGAAAATAGACACGGGACGGCAAGGCGCCGCGTCGGCCCAGGCAGCGGTCCCGATGGGACCCGGCCGGGGACTTTCCATAAACGTCCAGGCAACGCAGCTGCCTGGGATGGACGGCGAGGCCACCTTGGCAGGTGAGCTTCCGGAATCTTTCCCCCGTTCCCTCGTTTGCATTAACTGACTCTCTGAACCCTGCGCGAAATTTTATTTGCGACCCACCCGTAATAAAACACAGTGGACACACCCTCGAGTCCCAGCAGCAATGGTAGCGGTGGCGGGGGCATCAATAGGAAGAGGAGTCACCTCGCGCGGGATAGCGCGTTGGCAGGGGGCCACGGTGGCAGCAACGCGAGGGATATATTTAGGAGTTCCGGGCAGATGGAAAAGCTGAGCTGCGTCATCGGGAGGGGACGGCTCGTCATGGTGAGTTTATTAGGTGCTGGCGTCGCCTGATAGGATGTGCGCACACAAGCCCTTCAAGTGCGCCGAGAATTTTCTCGGGCCGTACCCATAGCTTCCCTTTGGGACCGGGAGCAGTAAACGTTTCTGTTCTCACCTTGAGTCTAAATTACCTACTCCTCCCCTCGCGACCGAACCTATTTCCCAAGATCAACTTCTCCCAGCGCAACCTCAACCACCACGACGCGGACCTGATACGGTCGTCCATCATGTCGAATCCGCAGCTCAGCGTGCTCAAGCTAGGGTACAACAACCTCGGCGACGTGGGCGTGGGCGTCATCGCCCAGGCCATACGGAACGGCGGCGGCGGTCCTAGAGAGGAGGTTCCGGCTGCGACGGTGAGGACCGGAATCTGGTCTCGCCTGTCGCAGACCCCGCGGGCCTCGCCGTCGGAGCCGCCGCGGCAGCCTTGTCATCACCCGTCGCTCTCGGTGCTCGACCTCGGGTTCAACAATGTCGGCGACGCAGGCTGCGCGTCCCTGGCCGGGAACGCCGTTTCTCGCAACCCGGCCCTCTCGACGCTGTACCTCTCGGGGAACGCCGTGCGGGAGGCCGGCGCGCTGGCCTTGGCGTCGGCGATATCGGGCGGGTGCGGACTCAAGTCGCTCCACCTCACGGCCAACCGTGTCGGTCCCGCTGGCGTCCGGGGGTTGATGAGGAGCATCGCCGAGTTTGACGTCACGATGCAGATGGCGAGGCAGGACAGGGAGAACCGCGTGGCGCTCCGGGCGGAACAGCAGGCGGGCGCGACGCGCTCCGGCGACGACGAAGGGCAGGCCGGGGACGACGACGACCTGTCGAGGCTGCGGGGGTTCAGGTGCATGGAGGAGCTCTACCTGGGCGGGACGCAAATGGAGAGCGTCGGCTGCCTCGCCGTGTCGAACATGCTCCTGACGAATCTGTCGTTGCGCGTGATATGTCTGTCGGACAACGGCCTGAATGATCAGGACCTGTCCCTCTTCTCCCAGTCGCTATCGCGCAACCGCGAGCTGCCGTTAGAGGTGCTCCGGCTGTCGTTTAACAAGCTAACGTGCGTTGGCGTCGAAACGTTGATGAACGCGATCTGGGGCTCGAAGACGCTAAGGGAGATCAAGCTCGACAACAACCAGATCAAGGACAGGGGTGCGCAGCTCGCCGCCGTGGTCCTCACCTCGGTCAACCTAGAGGTCCTCGACATGGGCTTCAACCGGCTGACCATCGTGGGGATCAAGGCGCTCATGAAAAGCCTCGCCGAGAACAGGTCGCTCACTACGCTGACGCTGAGCGGGAACATACTCGATACGAACGCGAGCAAGGCCGTATCGTACGCGCTCGCTTACAACAGGACGATACGGAAGCTCTACGTCGACCACTGCTCGCTGAGCTACGCCGCGCAGCGGCACGTCGCCGCCGGCATCGTCTCGAACAGCAACCTGGCGCTCAGGGTCATGTCCGGTTTTCCCCTGGGTGCCATCGCCGTCACGCTGGGCTTGCCGGGCGCGATGGAGAAGTGGTCGAACGAGCAGGTTCTCAAGTTTATAAGGCTCATGTGGGACAAGCATAGGCACGAGACCGATGGTGCGGCCGGATCGTCGTCGTCGAATAACCTCTCCAGGACATCGAACTCGAGGGAGAGCTCGCAGCATTCCATGTCCACGGGCGTGTCGACGGTCTCCGGGATTCAGACGAACGGTGTGCGGCCTCAGGCCGACTCGCGGCAGAACGGACCATCTGACCCCGCGACGGTCGTGGCGGCCGCCAAGAAAGCGTTCGACGCGCTGGGCGACGCCGGCGGGATTCTTCTCCTGACGGAGGAACCGCAGCGGGCCATCTCGGACTCGTCCCCGATGGTCTCATCGGACGCCGTCATGCTCGAGAGGACCCCGTCGGGCACGATACAGGTTCCCACCCTCGCCGACGAGCAGGCGGACAACGACGATGACTCGCTGTCGCTGTCCTGTCATAACTCCCGCCACTCCCTCAACAGCGGCAGCGCGCCGGGTGGGATGATGCGCCGAATGTCTGGCGAGAGCCTCTGCACGGCGAACGGGAGCAACCGGCCCGAGACGCCGATCGACCCCGAGTCGCGTAGGAGGAACATGGAGTGGCTCCGCATGCACTTCCGGAGCCTGAACGAGATAGGCCAGCTCCCTTATGCGTACGACGACCTCGTCCAGCTCCATCGGTACTTCTACTCAGTCGACTCGGACGAGGATGGTTCTGCCGGAGGGGGGCGCGACGAGTGCGGGATGCCCCCGCCGCCCGCACCCGGCGGGATTCACGTGAACACGGCGCCGCCAAAGTCGTCGGGCCTACAACGGAAGATTTCGTATCGGGGTCTTAACGACATGCTGGCAAAGCAGCAGGGGGACGGCGGCAACAGTCCACTGTATCAACCGTCGCTCAACTTCGCGCCGGCGGAGAACTCTAGCAGCAAGCGGAACCTCCGGCAGATGGCCGAGGACCTGTCGATGCAGCCGGCAAATAAGAGGTCCAGGAGCAATGACAAGCCCAGGATTGACTACTTTCCGAGGATAAAGGTGAGAGTGGCGGAAATAAAACAATAGAGCAACCTGCTTGCTAAAAGAGATGTGATGGCGCTAACATACTTTCCTCGGAATCCTTTGAAGGCCAAAATTGAGGTGTTCCTTTCGTCGTCCAAGCAGACCAGGGCGCTCATCCTTCTCCGACAGCTAAAATTCGTTGAGACGACTATGTTCCTTGCGGTCAATCCTTACTGCGACCCTACCTCGAGGGCGGACCCGGGCGACCCGGTGTGTACTGACGCCGAAGTCGTGCTAATCGACATGCTCTGATTGCCAGTTTTGAAAGGGTGATTCGAGAAATTATCATGTACATAATGAGGACTGCCAACAATTGGTCGTTTGATTTCCTTTATTAAGAATGTAAATTACCAATAGCTATATAGACATTTAATTACTTTGGTCCCTCAATTCAGAAGGTAGTAATTATGTGGCTGATTATCTCCGAGTCTATCCCCAAAGCAACTAACTAACTATACAATCCTCTAGTAGACAAGCCAAGAGATGAATGAGAAGACAGAAATACCGGTCATTATTATTCGAAGTGTGCAAACTACTATGTGACTATTTATGAACAGAGGACCAACTGCTCTGCAGTCTATTCTACGCTACTTTTCTTCCAGACTCTATGTACATCTGTAGACGCGGACTTTCCTTCCTCTTGGTCGCGGACCTCAGTCTTCTGATTGCTATTGTCCGAATTTACGAATCTTCTTCATTCTGCCAGACTCCTACCTTCTAATTATCAACCTCCATTGCGCCGCTCTCTGGAAAGAGTTCGCCTTCGCAATTCAGGGCCATATTTCTCGGGAACTGTTCAATGCGGTATGATAAAGTCTTCGCGCGTTTCTTTTCTGGCTCAACCACCTCGAAGGAGTCGTCTTCGTCGTCAACACCTTCGATAAATACTGTGTAGCCACTTTCAAGCTCACCGCTGATCAACATTTTGCTGAGCTTGGTGACAATTGTCTGTTCCAGGTATCGCTCCACGGGCCTGGCTCCATAGGAGGGATCGAAAGAATTGTCAATAATAGCCTCCGCGCCGGACTTCTCAAGGACAACTCGGATCCCCTGCTCAACGAGGCGCCTCTTGACGGAGCATAATGACTTTTGGCAAATCTTTCCAAGCTGGTCCGCGCCAAGTGAGTTGAACATCACCACCGAAGAGAGCCTGTTGAGGAACTCTGGAGAGAAATGGGACTTGACAGCACTCATCACGCTCTTCCTGGCCAGATCGCGCGATATTTCCGACGTCTTGTCATAGTCAAGCAAGAACTGGGCTCCAAGATTGCTAGTGAGGATGATCACGGTGTTCGTGAAGTCAACTGTCCGTCCACGAGAATCCGTCAGTCGACCCTCATCCAGAACCTGCAGAAGCACGGTCAATATCTTCTTGTGGGCCTTCTCAACCTCGTCGAAAAGAACCACGGTGTAAGGCTTGCGTCTCACTGCCTCCGTGAGCTGACCCCCCTCTTCATGGCCGATATAACCGGGCGGGCTTCCAATCAATCTCGAAACCGAGTGCTCCTCCGTGTATTCTGACATGTCAATTCGAACTAGAGAGCGCTCGTCGCCGTCGTACAATTCGCTGAAGAGAGCCTTGGCCAGTTCAGTCTTTCCTGTACCTGTCGGTCCCAAGAAGAGGAAAGAGGAGTCCGGCTGTGACGCCCTTGCCAGGCCAGCCTTTGACCTCATGATGCTGTCGACTACTGCGCCCACTGCCTCCTCCTGGCCGACCACACGCTCCTTCAAGCGATCTCCCAGCTTCAAAATACGTTCGCGCTCGGTCTGAGTAAGTTTGTTGGCGGGGATGCCTGTCCATCGCGAGATGATGTCGGCGATATGTTTCGGCAAAACAACCTCCAAGGCGAGTGAGTCCTCGTCTTCGCATCCACCCATCTTCTCAGCTTGATCCGCCTTCCTTTTCTCTTCTTCCCTGACAATTGTTTCAATGTGCGCCTTCAGGTCCGGAATGGCACCGTATTTCAAGTCAGCGGCCTTCTCATAGTCGCCCACTCGCTCTGCAGAAGCGACCTTGGCCTCGAGCCTCGTGAGCTTCTCCTTGGCATTCTTTAGCTCCTCCGCCCGTCCACGGTCTTCCTCCCATTTCTGATTTAGAGGCTCGAGCTCCTCCCGTAGATTGGCAATCTCATCGTGAACTTCTTTCCTCCGTTTCTTGGAGGCCTTGTCCTTCTCGCGAGAGAGCGCCGTGGATTCGATCTCAAGCTGTACGACTTTGCGTTCCAATACGTCGATCTTCTCTGGACGACTATCAAGCTGGACGCGGACCTGAGCAGCCGCCTCGTCCACCAAATCTATCGCCTTATCCGGTAGAAAGCGGTTCGTAATATAGCGATCCGACAACTGAGCGGCTGCACAAATTGCAGCATCAGATATTCTCACACCGTGATGGGCCTCGTACCGATCCACCAGGCCTCGCAGGATGCTTACGGTCGATTCAACTGAGGGCTCATTTGCAAGAACCTTCTGAAACCGTCTCTCGAAGGCAGAGTCTTTCTCGATGTGTTGCCTGTACTCCTCGAGGGTCGTAGCTCCGATCATTCTCAGCTCGCCGCGGGCCAACATCGGTTTCAATAGGTTGGCGGCATCCATCGCCCCGTCCGCTTTGCCTGCGCCGAGCACTAGGTGGACCTCGTCAACGAATAGTATGATTTTTCCTTCGGCCTGCTTTACTTCGTCGAGAACTGCACGAAGGCGCTCCTCGAACTCCCCCCTGTACTTCGCCCCCGCCACCAACGCCCCCATATCGAGTGTTCTGAGTGCCACGCCCTGCAAATTCACTGGAACGTCGCCGTCCAGTATCCGCCTCGCCAATCCCTCAACGATCGCAGTCTTCCCCACGCCAGGCTCTCCAACCAGGCACGGGTTGTTCTTGGTTCGACGGCACAAGATCTGGATCACACGCCTGATCTCGTCGTCGCGGCCGATGACGGGATCGAGCTTGCCGTCCTCCGCCTCTTTGACAAGATCGATGCCGTACTTTTCAAGGGCCTCGAAGGTCTCCTCTGCAGAGGTACTAGTAATCTTGCGTTTGCCTCGGATACTCTGCACCGTCTTCTCAACTACCTTCTTCGTCAATCCGGCTGACTCGAGCACATCCTTCGTCGACCTGTCGTCGTAGATGGCGACGAGCAGGTGGTCGAGCGCCACGAGTGAATCGGCGTTCGATTTGGCCAAAGCCATAGCTCGCTGTATGACCTTCTGCAGTGACGATGACATACTCGCCTCGTGCGGAGGTGGGTTTTGCGCTGGCCTCGTCAACATTGCGCGTGATAGCCCCTGGCGAACTAGGCGCACGTCTATGATCGGCGACGGTCCACACCCCGCGTCCGACCTGGCAACGACACGGGAACCGATCCCATCGTCCTCGGCGAAGAGCGCCGACGCCAAGTGGATCGGTTCTGCTTGCGAGTGCCCGTTGTCTCGGGCAATGACCAACGCTTCCTGTAGAGCCTTCGTCGTGGCGTCTGTCATGGTTCTATCGGCGCTCATTTCTTACTGCGTTATTTATCCTTTTGTGTTATAGTATGGATCAATGATATGACTGTTTGTCGATTGTCAAGACTTTGATTTTATGAGACCATGCTATCGATTCGCTTCCAATCGTCACTTTTCCATCGAACTCGATGGAAATCGCCAATCGTGTCATTTCTGACAATCGCCTCGCTCGGCTGCCGCCCCGTCGCGTGGGGCGTCGGGGCGGGGTGTCCCGTGTTGTTATGTTGGCGGAGTTCGGAGTTCGATCGAGATCCGGCCGCGATCGTGTCATAGGAAGACCGGTCCTTAAAATAGTGCGCAATTCGACCATACAGCGTCTTAAGAGTTTGTAAACTCTACTAGAGCTAGTCATCATGCTATGTACCTTGGAACAGTGCGCAAATTCGAGGGGTCAATGTTATCACAACAAAACACCGTCTGTCACGCTTCTTAGAAATAGGGCGCAAATTCGAGGGAGCGCTAGAGCTGGCAGTGGCCCATAACGGCACCCATTCTGGAACCTGTAGTATCATCCCCATGTTCCATGTTGCATTGCACCCCCTACTACCCCGCCTACCCCGCTCGCACAGATGCACAGAAAGACTGCAAGACGGATCAGTCGACACGACAGTGCTGCTGCTGCATGGAAAGAACCTCTCACGGCCAGCGTTTGAGTTTGAGCTCTTGCTCTCGGTGATCGATCAACCGGGCTTTTTATTTCCCACCAGTGAACCTAGCTGGGTGTTATTCAAAGCCTCGGGGCCAGCGGCGGCCAGCGGGGCAGAAACCGCTCCCGACGACTCGGGTCTGCTGCCTATCGGTTGTCAACATGGCGACA
>JAAMXK010005536.1:0-12135 GCA_019693575.1 Thalassiosira oceanica | reverse complement strand
GCGGAGGAGGAGGACGCGGTGGGAGGGGGAGGGGGTCCGGCAGGAGGACCAGGCGGAGCTGATTTGGGGGTGTGTATTGTAGATAGAGTCCCTAATGAACTTATAAAGTATGTCTCAATAGAAAGAAGGGGGTGCCGAGCGAAGGGCAGTGTTGCAGATACTCTGAAAAACAATGTGGTTTATCTCTCGAACACTTCACTGGGGTGAATGAATATTGAAACAAACAGACTTACCTACGACTGACATACAATAGCTGTAGAGGATGACTAGGGGACCAAGTCAAGTTTACCTACATTTTATCTTTCAATCATACAGACCTACTCCCCCAGAACCACAAAAAGAAGTGCCTCAGGCTCAACCGTCTGCAAGTTTCGTTCTAGTTCTTAGCCATTGTGTGGGGTTAAGTCTGGTTGGAGACACCAATGACGATGATATTGGTGGTTGCTGACAAAAGGTTGTTGCTGCCGCAGCGGCAGCTGGCTGGAGTAGTATTAATGATGGGTGTTTGGATTTGAAAACAGAAGCAGAAGCATCGATTTTTGTTGTCTCTGTTGTGGGTGAACCAGCGGGCTGCGTTGTTCCTGCTGCCACTGTGACTGCATACTGTAGTATGCATGTCTACAGGTCTATCTGTACCTCGTCTTCCACCTAGACTACATGATCTGTACTGCTGACTGTATCCTGAAAAAATCCACCTTGTTTGGTGGGATACAAGAAGTATGTCAGTCTTGATGATGGCAACTCATCTGACTGCCAATCAAAGCCGAAAATTCCGAAAATTCTTTGGGGGAGGCGTGGAGTTGCCGTCTCTGTCTCTGTCGTCTCGTCGTCCGTGTTGCGTGTAACGGGTGTCTGCCGGCGTGGACCTCTTAGACCTCGTCTCTGCTCCCAATTCGCAGGATCTATCCCCAGGACGAGACGATTGTTGACCGGTTTTTGCGCGACACAGGACACGTACAGGACATGCTTGCATTGCTGGTCGACGTCTCGAAGATAGGAAGCCACGGATGATGAGCGCGCTGAACAGGGACGGGGAGATCGACGTCGCGAGGCTCGAGCGAGAGGTGACGCGGGAGATATCCGCCTACAATCGAAACAGGGCGGAGGACGAGATGAAGAAGAAATCGATTCACAACGTGAAGGACTACGACGAATTCCGCAACTTCGTTTCAGTGTCTCAACTGAAACCGACAAGTCGACGAGAGGTTGCGTCCCTGTTCGCAGGAACGCCCACCGTTGGGAGGAATGTCAAGTCCAATCACGCGGATGATGGCATTGGCGGGTTCGAAGATTCCATCCAGCGGCGCAGAAACACCACCTCGGATGGCGACGCGAGAGTATGTCTTCGGGTAACTGGCCGGACTGGCCGAAACAATCAGCCCACCTCGAGAGACCGACACGACTTTTTGAGGGAATGGAACCGTCAGTGCAAATCACCAGCGGATACACTGCGATTCCTGACGAGGACGACCACAGACGATCGGATAACTGCCGAATGCAGTGGAGCAATGTGTGATCTAGTCCTCGAACCAGATCGGGTTTGCAAAGACTATTTCGCGACGGATATGGACAGCGAAGTCCTTGAACATATCATTGAGGCGCTGAACTTGTTGAGGCAGTCTGAGCAGGGAAACTCTGTCGGGCTAGATCTACCACCTTCTTTGAGCGCGAAGGATCTGATTCGTAGCTGGACGAGAGCGCTCAAGGGCTGCGGGAGATTTGATCTGAGTCTTTCCTTTCAAACGAAAGACCTGCAACACACGTGGGGCGCTCTTCTTGCGTATGCATCCCACGACAGGGCCACCCCATAAACCATTCATTCGATGGCGTTTCGAGGACACCGCCTGTGTTGTACAGGGCAGGAAACGTGGGCAAAGAAGCGCTCCTTCGAGTACACGACAGGGACACAAAGCTCACAGTGAAACGATTGCATTTCCTTGCTGCATAATGAGTACATAACTTCATGATAATTTCAAAGAAGATTCAAGTTCTACTGCTTCCAGACAGACTAACACCTTTCATATTAAATCAAAACTTTTCAACCGAAAGAAGCGAAGACAATTGAGAACCCGGGACGTGATTTATCATTTCCGAGAACCGTGCGATCCGAATCCCAATGAGCTAGCTAGGTAAATTTCTTACACACGGGCAGGATTGCTTCCTCGAAATCCAGTTCAGAATGATCAGTGGCGTTTATGTGAATACCGACGCCAACCAATGCTGACTTCAGCGCTTCCTTTGATCCAGAGTAAAGCATTTTCGGTCTAATGGAGGCAGTGTCCGGGTTCCAACTGATGAACACAATTTTAGAAGTCGGGCGTCCGTCGTCTGTCTCAAACTCGATGTCGATCAGTCCATAGCGGCAATCATTTTCCGGGAGCTCCTCTACGAAATCTTCGTATGTCTTGGACCGGTCGCCCTGACTACTGATCACAATTTCCTTTTTGTTTTTGATCTCGTAGATGAAGTAGCGGAGCTTGTACGGTTCCTGCCCCAATTTGAATTTGTTAAAAGAGGTCGAGACCTCGTCGGATACTGCTACTCCCGTGGACTGATAGGGGATTCATAAGGGAGAAGTAGACGTTAGAGCGATGCAAAGGCTTGCCTCGAAACTTCCCCAACCGTATAATATAACCACGCCCAATATCCTTCGAGTTGTTGGTTTCCTTGCAACGGTTGCCCAAGAGTACAAAAATGACAATCCTCCTAGCGGCGGGGCGCAATTTCTAGGGGCGTCGTGGCCGGAGTCAACGAGCTCCAGGGACATCTCCCAATCTCTTCGAACTATCCAGAGAGATCGTCGCTCATTGAAGCTATTGCCATAGCTCGGTACAACGGCCGATCTAACAAGGGCGCGTCCAAACCAATGACCTTTTTGGTATTCGGCACCGGACGATCTGGAAGGAGTGACCGATAGTCCCGAGACGTAGACCCCGGCCCAGACGATCCCCACACATCCCAGCTGCATTATCCCAGCAGTGTCCTCACCATGGTTGCGAAGGGGGAAATGTATGCCCTCTTCTCAGCTAGTGGACGGCTATGAGGGTCCTGCGCCGCCGCCAGCGATTCTGTGTGCCCGGCTTCTCGTAGATAAGCCCCTCAAAATAACACGTACACAAAATTGAAATGAGTTGAAGCTGGCGAGAACTCGATGACGAGGCTGACGAGGCCGGCCGGAGACACAACGGGGTGTCTCGACGAAGCAGCACCCCAGACAGAGCCAAAGCTCTGGATAAATGCGCACCATGCTCGTGCGCTGCCTACTTGCAGTTGCCTCGGTAAAGTTGGCGAGGAGCTTCAGTCCGGGCGCTCGCTTCGAATCATCGGCGCAACTCACGACGGGCGCTCGCTTCGAATCGTCGGCGCAACCGAAACAAGCCACTCGGTTGAACCTGAAGGATAAACCTGGGGCTACCCAAATGAGCATGTCATCTTCTGCAGCATCTCTCGACAAGAGCTGGTCTGGGCTTCAAACTCTATCGTCGAGGACTCCAGTTGGAGCAGCTTTGGATGCGGAAAAAGAAGCCCGGGAAAGGGGAGTGGGAGCAGCGTTCGTCCAGAACAAGCTCAGGATGTTCGATTCGCAGGAGGCGCCGAGGCTTACTCTCTATCGCGATCATGCTGGGTGGTGCCCGTATTGCCAGAAGACAATGCTCCTGATCGAAGAGAAGGAGATTCCGATCAATATTGAGCTGGTACCCATGAGAAGTTACGGCGATAAGCCGCAATCCTTTACACGAAAGGTCCCGTCGGGGCTGCTGCCCGCTTTGGGAGTCCAGACGAGCGACGGAAGGGAGCAAATCATAACCGAATCTCAAGTGATAATGGACTTGCTTGACCAGTGGCATACTGTCGAGAATGGATACCGCGGAATGATGCCAGAAGAGTCTGATACAAGCGGACAGGCGAGGTTCCGACAGCTGGCGAACCTCGAAAGACAACTATTTAGTTTTTGGTGCAATCTCATTTTCAGGCCCGAAGGCCCGAGTTTCGGGGGTGGTGGGATGATCAGCAAAATCATGGGAGGAGGAGGGTCGCCTGACATGTCCGGATCAATGCAGGGATTTCTGGAGTGCATGAAGACAGTCGACTCTGAGTTAGCGTCCACGAAAGGGCCTTGGTTCTTCGACTTTGCCGATCACCCAACGATGATTGATTTCATTTATGTCAGTCACGTCGAAAGGATGCTGGCGTCTTGCGCATTTTGGAAGGGTCTGGACCTTCGATCTGACGAGTATCGATCAAAACTGCCGTCATTGAACGCCTGGCTCGATGCTTTCGAGAAACGCGAATGTTACCTTGCATTCAAATCGGATTACTACACTCACGTAAAAGACATACCGCCGCAGTATGGGCCAGGATACGATGGTGGATTCGAGAACAAGAGACTCGCAATGCAAATGAACGTTCTCGGCAAGGACGGAAAGAGCTGGGAACTGCCTCTTTCATTTGACGACGAACTACAACCGCTCTACAGAGGCCCACCTCTGCCAATCTGTGTCCTCAAGGCGGCTGGTATTCAGGGCGATAACGAGCAGGTCGGAGTGGAGGGAACGTCCTATGAAAAGGCCGACCCAGTGAAGATGGACGAAGCGTGCCGACACATGGCAGCGTGGAAACTAGCATCGAACGGTGCAAATGTAAGTGTCGTAAGCCTCTTATTGTGAGCATGAGTTCTGTGGGAGATCTAATCGCACAATCAGGTGGCCAAATTTGCAGCTCGCGGAGGTCCCGGGGGATCAAAGAATCCTAGAAAAACGTTCGGAGCTGAGCTAGCAGACCCATACGCTTCGCCTGACGAACAAGTCATAGCGTCTGTGGAGGACGCGCTGCAGTCTGTTTGCGTCGCTCTCCTAGCACCGTCGAATGAGCACGAATCTGCACTAGCAGGCATGAGGAATGATCTAGAAGCAAATATAACGAGAGAAAAGGGCAGAGACGTGGCAAGCGCACTATGCTACTTGAGAGACAGGACGGGTGTGCCGCGAGACTTGCCCTTGGCTGCTGCAAGGCAGCTCAGAGCTCACCTGAATGCGGCAATTGATGTGCTATACAAGTAGGAAATCTAGTGTCATCTGGTTACGATAATGACAATTTTGTAATACTGTCAATAGAAGCATCATTTTTCAAACAAACAAGTATCCAGAATGAATTCAAAGTCTTGGACACACCGCTCAGGCAGCGCCTAACTACCTCCTTCCTGAATTGCATTGCATTGTATTTGATTGTTTTATTATAATACACAAATTGACTTCTAATTCAACAGTGGTCTCGACTTTTTGCCTTTCCTCTAATGGGGCTTGACCTTTCCACTCATTTTCGCTGCCATCTCACTGAGAATGCCCAAGCAAGCGAGGGCTATTCCGGACCATCCCTTCAGGGATAGAGAATGTCCCTTCAAGAAGATACTCAGCAATACGCTGAAAATCTTTCTTGTAGTTGTGACAGTCGACAAGACAAGCGGGTCGAAGTTCGCGATGGTGTAGAAGATGAAACTCTGCCCGATAGCAGAGTACAACGCAAACTTGATGATCTTCTCGAAGATCTCCGGGTTCGCTGAGCAGAACGCTAGCCCAGGCCCGACTTGATTCAACCCGAGCGAAATTACCGTTGCAGTTAGGAACATGAACAGGTTTGTCCAGAACATGAAGTCGTATGGCTTGGGCTTGACGCCGAGCTTCGCCGTCTCCGCCTTGAGTCTCTTCTGGAATCCAGCCGTGACCCCATCCAGTACCAAACTACCAACGATGTAAACCACCCCCATGGCGGAGCTGGATGAACTTCCACCCTTCTTCTTTCCCATCGAAACGATCGCAGTTCCTCCGATGATAGCTGCCACCTGCATGTACTCCCGCGCGCTGTACGAGGCACCGCCCAAAAGCAAAGAACCCAACATCACAGGGGCCATCTTTCCGCTCTTGGCCAACGTTGCCACAGGAAATGAGAGACCGTTGGCAAGTGCCAAACTCGTGCACGCCTTGGCGGACACCTGGCTCGCACCACTGATGGCGAACTCCTTCTTGGGGATGTTTTGCGTTGCTCCGGACAACTGCATACCAACGAAACCGATCGCGACATTCGCCAAGGCCTCCAATACCTGCAGCAGCCACGCTTGCGTGAACTTGGTCCCATCCGCTGCCTCGTAGCGAAACACATCCTCTTGCAGTGACCCATAGTAAAGAAACGCCGCGTAAATGCCTCCAGCCCCAATCAAAAGCTGAAGATGATAAGTAAAGGCGCGAAGCGTTGCCAAGCTGGTAGATTCACTGGCTGATTAGATAATAATTCTCACCTTGATGGGGGCTGCCAGTCCAGAACTCTCTTCCTTGACCATGGTTGAAGATCCGCCGCGTGTAGAAGTAACAAGATTCTCCAAACCCAATGCAGCTGGAACTCGTTTGCTGTGACTTCTGTTTTTGTTACGACGAAGTGACTTGTCGTCGAGTGTTGCCAATGATCGTCGGGATACCCGGGTTGTTGTTGAAGAGCCTGATGCGGTAGCAACGATTAAGCCACAGAGTACAGCCAAGAAGGAGATCACTCTCATTACTGATGGCGAGGCACGATGGAGGTGCGCTGACAGTGGATTTCGGTGTGATGGATGAGCTATGCAATGACTTGCGTGCGAGTTGGATTGCCCTCGAGTCCGCTGTACACTTCAACTTACGCTATATGTTGTGCGTTTAGAGTCAAGGTTGGTTCGCGGTCGTCAAGGAAGCAAGTGTCAAGATTGACACTCCTCAAGTTTTATGGATCCTATCCACCGTGGTGGACGGGATCTTCGCCCGCCGCGTGGAGCCGGCTCGATCGGTCTAGATCGGTCTCGATCTCCCCTGCGCTTGGATACCAAGACTAGCTATGCCATCAATTGCTTTGATTGAAAATACTACGTGGAAGATAATCAGATCCCTAATAGCGTACTATGTTGTTCAGGTACTAAGTACATACGCACGGACTTCGGGCGGCTGCGCTGGGGGATTGGGCGGGAGCTACGATGTTGGGAGGAAGACCGACCGCATGGACCGACGACGCTCTCGCTCTGTAATGTCGAATTCAATAATATCCCCAGCGTAGGAGAGACGCCGAAGAAAATCATCGCACTTCCCTCATTGCTGGGGTCATAGAGTGAAGGAGCCGCAGGCCGCAGGACCAGAGAGGGAAGAGGACGCCCCGCCCGCGATGATGACGCCCCTCTTCTTCGCCGCACTGACGTTATCGTCGGCCGGTCTGCAGCGCACCGATGCACTGGTAATAACAGAGTCAGCTCGAGCTCAAACTGCTAGGAGCAGACTGGCAGAGGCCCTCAAGTCGCCGTCGAAAAAGTTGACGATCCACCCTGAATTGGTGCTTCCTGAGCCGTCTGATCCCACAGCGCTGCTCCTGAGAGCAAGCGAAGTGACAAAGATGAGCGAAATGATCAGGACCAGGGCCAAGGCGAACGCTGTTTTTGTTGAGGGAACGGTCGACGCTCTGATACCGATGGCCAAGGAACAAGAAGGAGCCAGGGGGAACTTCCCGGGTCCTCTTCCGATAATTTACTCCAGCACAGATGATGATTCATTGACGACCAACTTGGAACAGCTGCAAGATGTAGAGGGTGTCGAGGGTGTCCTGATCAAGTGCTTCAGCGGCAAAGTGATCGGCAGTGCTGATGATTTTCTAGCTGAAGCTAAAACTGATTCGTCTTTGACTGAAAGGTGCTCCGCGATCTGGGAGGCTGGACTGCAACCGATACCTGAGATCGTTCTGGCTGCCGGGTCCGAATGGACCGAGGACGACGTTGAAAAACTTGTCGACGGCGTAAAGGAATCTTGCGGTGGATTAGACCCGGTGTCCATCGTCTTCGCAACTGGCGAGACAGGCGAGGAAGTAGAGGGGGGAGAAGAAGAAGAAGAAAACGAAGAACCATCGACACCAAACATCGAAATTCCTTCGTCCGTGTCAAAGCGGCTGTCCTTCCTCGGCTCTGTTAGAACAAGCGCAGGTGAAGGCAGGATGAATGCGGCCGCGTCGACTCTATCTTCTTGCAAGTTTAACGGCGCCTTCCTCCGAGCTGACTGCGTGCCAGGTGAGTATCTATTGCATCGCATTCCACTTATCTTTTTTTCGAAGCTGAGGCAGCTCCCGGCAATCTGCTACCGTAGGATACCGAATGAACCCAGACCTTGACGTCGTGGGGGGATTTTGGAGCGCAGCTATTAGCGATCTGAAGAGCCTCAAGTCCAAAAATTTCAGCTTCAGGTCAAAGGTCAAACTTTCGAAGGACGTTCCGATGGAATGGTACAATTATCAGAAAGATGTGATGGATAGCGGCGCACTTGGGATGCCTAGCAGCGGCGGCGGCGATGGATTGAACCCAGAAGCTGGAGACTACAAAGGTTTCTAGGTGAAGCAATATCTCAAACGCCAGCTAGATAGACTACGTATCTTACCTACTACAGCTACGCACCTTCAGCCTTTGCCTTCGCTTTAACTAGACCCACTTGATCTCCCTTCTCGGTCCAGGCAAACCCGTAGGCCGGTTTGCAGTCAGCTTGATCCTGTTCAACATGCCATCTACATCCACCACCCAAACTCTCACTCGATCGCCGACGCTCATTATATCACGGGGGTGCGCACCGACTGAGTCTTCCCACGAAGGGTGGTCCATGAAGTGCAGGAAACCACGAGTAACTGATCCCACCTCAACGTAGGCTCCGTAGTCAGTTACCCGCCGTATCTCTCCCCACAACTCGTCGTCCACCTCAATTTCGTCAAGCTGAATCCTGTCGTCTTCGTCAGGGTTCATTTCTAGATTTTTCATGACATTTTCTTCATCGAGCACTTCCTCGGGGAGCATCGTGAGTTGTAACTTCTTTTGGGTGGGATCCACCCTGACCACACGGACCTCAGCCTCGTCTCCCGGAGCTAGATAATTCCGTGGATGCTCCACGAATTCATCACGAGATATTTGTGAAACGTGCAGTAGTCCATCAGCTTCAGTGCCGACGTCAATGTAGGCACCGAACTTCGTCAGAGAGATGACCTTTCCCGACAGTGAAGTACCCGGCTCAATGTCTTTGAGCAGCGTCCTTTTCTTGGAATTCACAGGCAGGTCTCGTCGCACGTACTTCTCTCTTTTGGATTGCGACTCCATCTCCTTGTACTGCGAGTGCAGCCTTCGCTTCTTTGCGGCGGCCGGCTCACGGCGCTTCTTGTTACGGATGGCACGTTCTTGCGCTTCCTTCACTATCCTGGCTTTAATTGATGGATTCAAGTTTGCCCACCTGTTCATCTTTTTCTTGGCCGGTGCGGCGGCCGAACTTTTGCTTGGTGGCGCACCCCAATTATTGTCTGAAGTGTCGTCGACATCATCTGAGAATAGCACTACGTCTTCACCATCGTCAAGTCTCGGGCCAAACAACGAGTCCATCCTCTCATTGCTCCTCACCGCCGTCGAATGCAGAGCACTTTGCCTCTGCCTCGTTGTTTGGAAGCATGCAGTCTGGCGGAGGAAAATCAGCGACGCGGCCGAAACACTCAGTATGTTCTTCATTGTGTAGCAGCAGGTGGAGAAGAGATGATGGGTCCGGAATGTGATGCGTGGGGGTAACTCTACAACGTCGATGCCACGGACCGCAGTGCAGCGGACCTTGGATGCTGCTGCTGCTGAAGGCCGCTTGCAACTTAACTTCAACGACTTCTTTCACACGCCATGCAGTGGGCTCGCCCTATCAGCCAACCTTCGTGCGTCGTCGGATGACTTTCATTTTGGCTGTTTCATTTCGGTGGCGGCCTGGTCGGCCTGGTGGCGTGGGGTTCGAGAGGAGAAGCTGCTGCGGTTCCACGTTTACAGTAAGACAATGACGACGGGCCATACGCAGAGAGCCGGAGATCAGAGCGCAACCAAAGAAGACCTGGGCGGACCTGGGACCTGGCCCTATGGCTGGAGCAGCTACAAGGCACAAGAGGACACCAACCATCGCACAGAGGGAGGAGCGGGGGAAGGGACACAGCCCGCTTCGAACTCACCATGACGACGACGACGACGACGCAGTGTGCAACTGTGTTGGCGGTCTTAGTAGCAACAATAGCAACTGCGAGGTCTAATAAATCCCCTCCGGCGCTCAGCTTTCGATCTCGTCATCGATCGCTGCACGCTCTGCCGAGGCAAACATCCGTCTACTCTAACGCCAACAGCGTCCTGGGCCTGAGAGCGGGAGGCTTCGATGACTATTCCGATGACGAGTATGATTATGACGAATTCGATGATTCGGACTTAGATTTCGATGATGATGGAATGTTCGATTTCGATGCAGCCGAGGATGACTTCGGCGACGAAAACACCCTCACACAGCTGAAGGAGGCGTACGCCAAGACACCGCCGCTGACGAAGGCCTACTTGACGGCATCATTCGGAGCCGCGGCGTTGGGTTACTTGACAAACAAAAACGAATTCTTGCCGATACTGCAGCTTAGCTGGAAGCCGACCCTGACGCGATTACAACTGTGGAGACCACTTACGGCCTTTTTGAACTTCGGCTCGCTTGGACTGGGATATCTCCTCACGATTCAGTTTGTATGGACGTATGCTTCGACATTGGAGAGACTGAACCACAATACACCGTATGATTTCTGGCTAATGATGTTCTTTGGTGCGGCCATGATGGTCACTGGATACTCGATAATGGGCTTGAATCCGCACGTATTGGGGCACAACTTGAGCACATACCTCGTCTATATCTGGAGCAGGTACCACGAGGGGTTAGAGGTGAACATGTTTGAGCTATTCAACACAAGAGCAGAGATGTTGCCGTGGTTCTTCTTAGCGCAGGTAAGTCTCATCAGGCTCGCGGCAGCCGTACAATAGTGTTTGTGACTCATTCTTGTGCAGACATTTCTGCTTGAGGGACAGGCTCCAGTATTGGACTTTCTCGGGATAGTCTTTGGTCACATATACCACCACTACAAATCAACAGACGTGCTGCGAACTCCCAAGTTCGTCATCTCGTGGTACAATTCTGACAACAAGTATGCAGAGATGATAAGAGAGAAATACAAAACAATCAGCTCAGATTTCGAAATGTGATTTTGTCTTCGGATGATACAAGATACATAATGACACCAATTATAATCAATCTTGTTCAATTCACAGAGCCGGCCCATCAAAAGAGGCCCAAGCCTTGTGAGACTCGAAGAGTGTCACCTTGACCCATCCCCGAAAATCATTGTCATCACTACCGTCTTCCGACTGCCGCTTTTCTCTGAGCCTCTCCACCACCCGTGTATGTATTTCCTTGCACATGAACTCTGTTGTCGTCATTATTTTTTTCCCGAATACCACATCCCTGAAGGTTTTCGATTATGCGTGTCAGTGCAGAAAAGCTAGTACACACGCATAATCGAGGAGACTCACAAATTTTGATAGTTGTACTTCTTTAACACATCCGCCACTAGGTCCGACGCAAGGCCGATGTCGATCACCCAATTACATTCAGGATGCAGAGCTTCAGAGGCGAACTCGACGTCCACCGTGTACGTGGCACCGTGAAGACCTCCAGCCGGTCCAAACGACGGATGCCCGTGAAACGAGTGAGCGATCATGATCGAGTCTCTGATGGCGAGAGTGAAAGGCAGGTTCGGCCGAACATGGCCATCGCCTCCTCCGCGCAGCTTCAGGAGGCTTGCTCTCGATGCAAGTCCGAACGAAGATGTCGCCGTCGCATAGTCGACGGCGACTAGCCAGCAGAACAACGCCAGGAGATGAAGTAATCGCATGGTGGTGTACCTACCGATTTTCACCGCAGAAAGGACACGGTGCCGCGGTGCTGCGCCGATCATAGCGCCTCACTCTCCTCACTCAGGCGAAGCCGCCAAACCAGCTTTGCCGCTCCTTTTTCGGAACAGAGCCACTCAATTCAACACGCGTCTGCTTGCTTTCCATGAGGTGAAGGTCCTCCTGAGTTGAATCTCAGGTAACTTCAAAGTTACCTGAGTACAACTTTTACGTAGCTTATTTGCCTTCTCAAGTCGTTCTCGAGACAAAGATAAAGTTAAAAAGGACGACACATTCAAACATCTATCGGCTGGACACAGACCACACGATGGAAGAGGGGGGTGGAGAATACGGCCGGCCTCGGCGGGGCGACCCAGATA